>AWWV01011482.1:0-34338 GCA_001974805.1 Corchorus capsularis
AAAAAAAAAAAAAAAAAAAAGAGTTCTGATTCTTATTTAAAATTTATTGACTTTAACGGTACACATCATAAAGATATAGTTACTGTAACAGGTGTAAATTTAGCTGCGTTTTCTATTCCCCCAAAGGAAGATTCACTAATAGAAACCGTTTTATGATCTTTGTATTTCCTTACATTTTTGATAGATTACAATTACATGATCTTTGTATTAATAAGAGAAGCAAAATTCAAAATTACTTTCGTATTCTATTACTGGTTATGTTATATGTCATCCATTTTAACCTTTCTGATTTCAACAAAAAGTGGAAGGTAAGTTCAGCTTTTAAAGTTGGCTCAAAGAAGTGAGTATTTGAAAAGGAAATAGCAAAAGTATACAATAAACCACTCAAATGCCATCTCTTGAAACCTCTTTATAATCTACCCAGGATAACATTCAATAAGTAACAAGGAAAATCATAAGCCATTGACTAGAATTCTCAACAATAAAGTAATAAACCATCCTTCTGCCATGGTTTTAAAATGAGAATGCTTAAAACTTTCTTGGCTATACAGAACGCTGCTAATAACCCTAAACATACTAATAATGTTAAAACTGTTTTGAGCTTCAAGTTTAAACTTTGAATTTTAACTGATAATAACCTTGTCGCTACAAACTTGACGAAGATACAATATAAAGCAAAATCATTTAGGTTTTCATGGGTTGGTACAAATTAGACTCCATAAATATAGGGGCCACCAATAATCTTTGACAAAATGCTTATGCAGAAATATAGATGTGAATTCACAGATACACATACAGTATCCATTCGAAAGGTTTTCGATTAGGGCTTCGGGTACGTCTGATCGGACGCTTTGTTCAATGTTTCTTGCCCAGCTTTCACAGCTGGTTCATCAATGGGCATAGGACTGACATCTGTAGCCTGTAAGAATAAGCATCAAGACAACTTTTCAGATTACATGATATTATTTTCTGGATATCTTCATATACAATACAAGTGCAAATGTGTTTATTTCATTCTGGTGCATCTTTTCAGAACTTTACCTTTGTACTTACAGCCTCATCTGTTGTGGTATCAAAGCCTCTAGCTTGCTCAGCAGTACATTTCTGGATCTCCTGAGAGAACATAAGCCAGAACGAACGTTTCACCTCAAAACAGTCTTACCAAAGAATCAAAGGATAAATGTCTTATATCAAACAATCACAAAACTTAATATTAAAGGCAATAGAGCATACCATATCTTTTGTTTCGGGTTCGATGACTTCTCTCTTTACTCTGCTTGGTATGGGCTTACTGTAAAAATAGCACCGAGTAAATGGCAATTGGCAAAGATGGAAACAGAATGCAATAAAAGTCAGTTAGGGGTGAAAAACCAACAAAGTTAATTATAAAATAAAAGTTGATGAATACCGATCCTCGTCAATCTCCATGTCAGAATCTGGGTCCCATCTCTCATCTGCATCATCCTGGTCTTCATCAGCCTGGACATTGTGAATCAAAAGGCAACAAGTCTAAGTGCCAAGTACCAGATATGAAGCTAATGTGTAACTTCTAAATGTATCAATGCAGACTATCACCCAGTTAAGCATTAAATGTGAACAGTCAAGAGTAACAAAATGAATTTATTCTCCCACAATAAATGCTGGGAAATAGTTGTTTTCTTTGTCTCCATTTATGTCAGAAGCAAGCCCATTTTTCTGAAACACTTAAATTATTTAAACAGGCAGCTCTGAATACCTAAGTTCTAAACAGCTTCTCATGTAAATAGTAGACTCCTATAATTTCCTCTTAAATTATAATTCTAAAAATCAACGAACCTTAAAAAACAAGATCTAAGCAGTAAAATTTACAAGCTAGACATGGACCATGAAAGCATATTATGAACTCATGGAAAGGTTTGAAATAAGAGAAAGGAAAATGTGATAAATTTTCACTAATATATACCAGAAGCAAAATGAAGCTATAGTACAGTTTCAGAAACAACATAAAAAAAGGAAGAAGAAGAAGAAGAAGAAGTAGCCACAGAACACACCTCAGGAAGCTCGGTGTCAGGTGGTCTTTCTTGAAATTGAACACTTGGTGCATGCTGAAGCTTAGACAGATATTCAAGTAGCTTATTGCGTATTTCTTCAAGTGAATGGCGAGAATTCTTGTTTTCCATATTACTAGGGGCAACATGAAGAGTATAATCTGGACCAAAATATTCATAATACTCATGTTGAGGCATCTTGTCATCAACTTCCATTCCAAGTGCAACTCCTGTCTGCTCACATAAACATAGTTATTAATAACAGACTTATCAAACACAAGCAAAAAAATAAATGGTTCTTCCAAGTTTCAATATAAATTTGATATGGGAAACATAAAATATAGAGCTGACTCAAGTGTTGTGTCATGATATATAACAGGCACCAAATGCTATAAGATGTTCTGAAGTTTGTACATTACTTACTTGAGAACAGAATAGACCATACCATATATATTCAATTAATTTAACACAAATGTCTATATAATATTACCAGCTCCTGCTTTATTTATCACTTTTATGGGGATTAAACATGACAAAAACAATTTTCTGCCAAAAAAAACACACGACAAAAACAATCAAGCACTATGATTTGGACATGTTCCAACTTAAACAATACTATGAAGTAGAGAGAATGAGGGAAGCAGGAGGGAGGTGACAAATGATTGACCTGAAAGTCACCTTTGATGTGTATTAACATTAGATAAAAATAAAAATGGCCAGCCAATCAGAATATATTATTATCAATTAAAATTGTGATATACTGCCATCAAACATTTGGTCTGGTGGTAGAGTGCTGGACTCTTGGTTCCGGTGACTGGGGTTCAACCCCTTAGCAACCGCAAGTACCAAAAAAGAAAAAAAAAATTGTGATATACCTCATAGCACCAACAGCGAGCAACATTCCGGATGGTATAACCACCACCTCCCAGTAGCAACAATGGAACATTGAACGATCTCATAAATTTAACACACTCTGCGTGACCCTTGATTGAAAGATTGAAACATCCCAACCTATCTCCAGATAGGGAGTCAGCACCACATTGAAGGACCACAGCACCAGGCTTGAAAACTTCCATAACTTTACCAATAATTGGCTTAAACAAGTAATGGTAACTCTCATCATCAATCCCATCATCCAAAGGAACATTAAGGGAATAGTATTTCCCTTTGGAATATCCAATGTCCCGTATATCCCCTGTACCCGGAAAATAATCTCCAAATTTGTGGAATGAAACAGTCATGACCCTGTCAGTTGTGTAAAATGCCTCTTCCACACCATCCCCATGATGGATATCAATATCAACATATAGAACACGCTGCACCAAGGAGAAAGAAAGCATCATCAATGATAACTACGTAACATAAAAGCTAGTAATGAGGCACGGGGTGTTGGTGAGGAACCTTTACATTCTAGAAGGAATTGCATGTTTTGAAAAATTAAACCAGCTATTCAGGTAAATTAATTTAGTTTCAAACCTACTATAACAAGTATCGTCAACGGTTGTCAGTTATCAATGATACATCTAATTTGCATTCAGCATAACATACCAAAACAAGTTGCAAATAGGCCATATCATATTGGAACTGATAAGGTCAATAACTGAAAAAGGTATTTAGCTGCAGACAGCCTTTGCACAGCTGAATAAATTTTGGGCTTCAACCACGCACAAAAACAGTTGAATAATGCCTAAAGAAGAAGAGCAGAAAAAGCAAGATAGAAAGCTAATAAAGAACTAAGAGGTAAAAAGCATACCTGATGCTGCTTAAGAAGTTCCAATATTGCAATGACAATGTCATTGACATAGCAAAACCCCGAAGCCTCACACTTTTTTGCATGATGGAGGCCACCAGCCCAGTTAATGGCAATGTCACATAAAGTATGATTTAATTTGACAGCACCACCGACTGAGCCACCTGCATATGTCTGACAGAAGGAGTAAAGACCATCAAAGACAGGGCAATCTTCACCAACATTAAAGCGCTTGAGCTGCCTTAGCTGATCTTGCTGCGTTTCAGGGGTTATGTTGCGAAGAAAGTTCACATAGTCATCAGCATGGAACCGGCAAAGATCCCTATCTCGGGCAGGGAAGGGCTTGTGAACTTGCATGTGCTGAAGCAGTCCATAGTGTGCTAGAAGGGCATGGGTCATTCGAATTCGGTGAGGCTTCATAGGGTGACCTTGCCCATAATAGTAATTCCCCACCTCTGGGTCATAGAAATAGCACACTTTCCTCTTCACACCGTCAGGTCCCGAAGGTAATGAATTACCCCCAGTGTCCATCACACAATAAGCTTAAAATCTCAGTTTTCTCTTTTCCTGCTTACATTAACACAATCATAATTATATTTCTGTATAAAGAAACGAATTTCACAATTAACTTGCCAAAGACAGGTAATTG
Organism: Corchorus capsularis; assembly: GCA_001974805.1. Taxonomy (NCBI): domain Eukaryota; kingdom Viridiplantae; phylum Streptophyta; class Magnoliopsida; order Malvales; family Malvaceae; genus Corchorus; species Corchorus capsularis. The sequence continues at coordinate 4,427 of AWWV01011482.1, forward strand.
AAAAAGGAAAGTGGCTTCATTTGCTCCATCCTAGATTTCATAGAAGATACTATATCTTTTTTCACGCACAAACATTCCAAGGACACGAAGTAAGAACCCAAACAACCCATTTACGAGATTCATCTGAAAAACAATAGTAAAGGGAACGATAACAACTAAAACTAATGTCTAATAGTAAAGTAAAGAAAAAGAAAACAAAGTTTGTTTCCTAATCACAATTAAACCAGATAAAGCTCACATAATTACCCAGAATAAAGCCAGAATTTTGCCTATTATGCTGCTCGCTAATGTGCAAAAACAAGGAATTTACATATTGAACAAAGGCACGAGAAGTGATTCAAAAGTTTCAAAGAAACAAAGGGTACATCTAAGAGGAAAAGCAAACATGGGAAACAAGTAAAAATCGCAGTCTTTTTCATAAAACGAAGCAGAAACATGAAACGGGATTTAAAGTATAGTATAACTTTAAAAGAAACAAAACCCAGAATAGAAACAATGTTATTTTACCTGTTAGACTTAGAAGAGAGCAATGGAGGATTTTTCCCGTTGTCTGCTTCAAAAGAACGTTTACAAATTGCCTGAAAATCTTTTCAAGTTTTAATCAAACAAAAATTAAGTACTACTTATATAAACGAATCAATCTGTCTCCTACTCCTCTTAGGTGTAGGGAAATTTGACAAAAACGGCAGCATTTCATATCTCAAGTTTACAAAGACTGACTGTTTGCCTTTTTTTTTTTTTTTGGTTTATAAGGGAGGACGGTCCAAACCGGTTCGCAACTTAAAGGGGTTCTCATGTAATTTCTAGAAAATTGATGCGTTGCAATGTATCGACATATCCCATCAATAGGTATATTAATCAAAATAAAATACTAATACTTAATTTATTTATGGTTTAATACCCAAATTAGCCCCTTAACTATCCATTTTGAGATAAATTGGCCCCTTAACTTTTTTTGGGACAAATTGGCCCCTTAACTTTTAAAAACGAGACAAATTAGCCCTTTTCTGACAGAGCGTTTAACGTCCGGAAGGTGAGGGCGCGCCCGAATTCCGATTAAGGCGATTCTAGCGGCATTTGAAAGATCTCGACAAGAAGAACCGTATGGTCAGGGAGGTGAGAAAAAAAACAATCTAAAACTTTCAGATATCGAGTCAAATTTAAAAGTTTGACTAGAAGGTGCCGTCTTATTCGGCGTTGGAACATGCTAAATTTCTGATATATCACTATTTGAAGGTTGCTAGATCTACTGATTGTGGAGGTGAGAAAAAATAGCAAAGAAAATGAGGCGAATAAAACCGACATCCCTAGAAAGTGACATATCATAAATTTAGGTCATTTCGATATCAGTAGACCGGCATTGCTTATTTTCTTTATTATCGTTTCTCACCTTCGCAACGACTAGATCTGAAATCCCTCAGAGAGTGACATATTAGAAATTCAGTCGGTTCCGACTCCGAATAAGACCGCACTTTCTAGTCAAAGTTTTAAATTTGACCCGAGATCTGAAATTTTTCGATTGCTTAGTTTTCTCACCTCCCTGACCATCATACTCTTCTCGTCGAGATCTTTCAAACACCGTTAGAGTCGCCTTAATCGGAAGTCAAACGCACCCTCACCTTCCGGATGTTAAACGCTCAGTCAGAAAATGGCTAATTTGTCTCATTTTTAAAAGTTAAAGGGTCAATTTGTCCCAAAAAAAAGTTAAAGGGCCAATTTATTCCAAAATGAATAATTAAGGGGCTAATTTGGGTATTAAGCCATTTATTTATTGGTCAATCATGTTCATGACTTCATGCCTTCATCTTCAACTCTTCATGGATTAATTAATTCTAAATTCTTTTTTTTTATTGGTGTCTTTGATTAGTTGATATAACTTCATTTTTTTTTGCTACTTATAAAAATAAACTAAACTAGAATTTCCCGGCCGCGCTTTCACGTGCGGCTGTTTTCTTTTATATAAATTATTTTAAGAAATTCAGTTAATAAATAAAATTTTGTTGTGAAATGATAACAAAACAAAACAAGAGAGTAGAATTGAAGTATGGAAAAGACAAGGGAATAGAGAGACAATAAAATAAGCAGAAGAAGAAAATATTGAAGAAAGAGAAAAATTGTTCTCATTCATCTTACTTCATAACAAAGAAAGTGACCTATTTATAGGCACATAGATACATCACCATAAATATAAGGGGATGAACTTAGTACATAGTTATATGTGTATGAATGAACCAAGTCATCAATCTTATCCATGCTTTAATTAGATTCATGGACATCCACAACATACATGTATATTCATAACAAATTTATAATTAATTTATAATTATTTGATAATTTATTTTATATAGGAAAGGGGATGAATATCTTTTAATTTTTCCAAACTAAATGAATACAAATATAATAAACAAAACATTAGAAAATTAACTATTGACACTTGTCAAAAAAACCAAATGCCAAGTGGCGCTCAATGAGGGCCTTGTACATAAAATTAATAGTAGGTTTAATTTAATAGTTCATATATATATATATATATATATATATATTAAGCCAAAAAAAAAAAAAAATTCATGAGCAGCTTCGAGTTGGACTTGGAGGGATTTGATCAACATAAGTGGGCCGGTCCAATAAACATGTATTGGGCCTTTGAATAAAAAAACCTGACCCAAATTTAGCTCTACATTTCCAAATTTCACACTCCTCCCACACAGGCCTGTGTAAATTTTAGGCTTTTAGCTTATCTTATCATCACTTTTCATTATCAAAATTAGACAAATTAGACCTTAGACAAATTATGTGATGTGTGTTAAACTTAATCCAATTTCTTAATTATTATTACTAGGAACTTTTTTTTTGGGTTAAATTCAATTATGCTAGTAATTATGTTTTGTTTTCTTTTGTTAGATTTAGGAGCTAGATCTCTCCTCTAAGATCAAGATAAGTTATCAATTCTTTTTGGGAATTTACGCGAATGTTTCGGACTTATAGATTGTTTGGGTATGTGAAAACTTGAAATTTGAATACTGTACACCACAAGTTCAAGCCTTTATGACTTTGGCTGATCTCCCAATTGATTTTTTTTTTTATTGATACATAAAGTTATTAATCAACAATTTTGTAGTGCTAGTAGGTAGAGTGTTGAAATCTTAATAAATCTTCATTAATTCATTAGTATTAGTTCTATAAATAAATATCATACATCGATTAAAAAATTTTATGAAAATAAAATTGCATAGGGCAATTTAGAAATTAATTCAACCATAAATAAGCAAAGAGTAGTAGGTAAGTGAATCAAACTTGTTGATGAACACCCAAGAATGATGTTCATAGTTCATGAACATCGAGTGGCTTACCTTCTCCAAACCTCAGTTCTCAACTATTCTAAAACACACATCCATGGCTGCATAATAATATAAAAAGCCGTCTCTCTCCATCAAAATTTGAACTGCAAAAAGGAAATGAATGGGGAAAAAGGAAAAGTCTGCGTGACCGGGGCGTCAGGTTTCTTAGCTTCTTGGCTGGTCAAGCGGCTTCTCCTGGCCGGTTACCATGTCATTGGAACCGTTAGAGACCCAGGTAATTCGTTTGAACACATGCCTTAATTGTTCATTATTCCCCAAATTTTGATCAATCATATATATAATTCAAGTCCTAAATCTTACCCAGGAAATGAAAGGAAACTGGCGCACCTTTGGAAGCTGGAAGGAGCCAAGGAGAGACTTCAATTGGTGAGGGCTGAACTATTGGAAGAAGGAAGCTTTGACGAAGCAATCATCGGATGCCAGGGTGTTTTCCATACTGCTTCTCCCGTCATGAAACCTTCATTTGATCCCGAGGCATGTTAATTCTTCCATTTCTTGGCCTTATAAAAATCTAAACTCTTCTTTTCTTGGTATAATTACTCTGTTTTCATTAATTTTCCCATACAATATCAGACAGAAATCCTACAACCGGCTTTGAAGGGCACATTAAATGTGTTAAGCTCGTGTAAGAAGAACCCATCTCTGAGACGTGTGGTTATAACTTCGTCTTCGGCTGCTGTGAGGGCTAGAATCGATTTTAACTCCAAAAAAGCCCTTGATGAATCATCTTGGAGTTCCATGGAACACTGTCGACGATTCGAGGTTTTTTTTTTTTTTTTTTTTTTATTATTATTAAATATATAACTCTTCTCAATTGGTCAATTATTTTCCGTTTGATATATAAATGAAAAACTGACAAAGTTTCTTCGTCAATATAAGATTTGGTATGCTTTGTCAAAAACCCAAGCTGAAAAGGCTGCATGGGAATTTTGCAACGAGAACAAGATTGATCTGGTCACTGTTCTTCCAACCTTCGTCATTGGTCCATGTCTGCCACCTGATTTATGTTCCACTGCATCTGATGTTCTTGGCTTGCTCAAAGGTATTGAAAAAAATTTACAAGACAAAAGCTTCTTGATTAATAAATAATTTCGTCCCTATTCTGATAATTTTTGTCACAAACAGGGGAAACGAAGCAATTTCAATGGCATGGAAGGATGGGATATGTTCATATAGACGATGTTGCACTTTGCCATATCCTTGTTTACGAGAACGAAGCTGCAAATGGGCGATACCTTTGCAATTCAACCGTGATGGACAATAACGAGTTGGCTTCATTCTTGTCTTTGCGTTACCCATCACTCTCTGTTCCAAAGAGGTTCTGTCTTTTGTCTCAACTTCACCATTAATACAACGAAATTGAAAGCTTGTTAGAAATATAGTAGTATTAACCTGTTGCAGCTGATTTGAACAATTTTTTTTTCCAGGTTTGAGGAAGATGGAAGACCGTACTATGAATTCAATACCTCAAAGATAAAAAGTTTGGGATTCAATTTCAGGCCAATTGAAGATATGTTTGACGATTGCATTGAATCTCTGGTGGAACAGGGTCATCTCCCTCCTCTTCAGCGTGGCCATCAAAGGTTGAGAGCTTCACCAATTGCAATCTGATCATATAGCTATGACTTCTCCAGCTTCAGAGTTTGCTGTTGATTTCCTATTAAGAAATAAAATGTTAGTGATAAAGGGGGAAACGAATAAGAGAAGTCCATCTTGTATTCAGGAAATGAAATGAGCAACTTCCTTACCAATTTCTTCTTTTTTCCTCAAAACGACTTCAATTATGTAACTTCATAAGTAATTCCTAATAGGCCCAAACTTAGACTAGACTGCTCAAGGATTGGACTTTTTATGCGAATCTATTAAAACCAAAGCTGGCCTGGCTCAACTCGTGATATTTTAATATTATTAAAAATTTTATTTAATATTAATTATGAAATATATTTATGAATTATAAAACTATATATCGATATTCATATCCATATATATACTATATATAAAAATACGAGTTTTGTAAAACTTTTGAATTGATCATTATGACCTTATTTTTCGAATATATTTATTAAATATTATTATTTAAACTTTTTACAGTTTTACTCAACTAAAAACTCTATTTTTATTAATTAAATCTAATCTCTTTATAACTACTAGTATTTATTTATATAAAGGAAGAATCTAATAGAAAGGGAGACAAGGGAAATAAAATAGAGAGAAAAATCCAGATTGGAATTTGAGGGAAAGAAAATTCTGATTATATTAATGTCACGTAGCCAAAAAAAATTGTCAAATTTCATTATTACTATAATAATTTGGAAATTATTTTTTTAATGTATTTCTTAAAGGGTGATTATATGATACACCGGCGGTGTAAATTTTGGACTCCACAAGCGGCTTGTGGAGTTGACACATGTCCATTTTTTTAATTAATTAAGTTTTAAATATTTCAATCTAGTCCCTAAGGGACACATGTCACCCTTCAGGATCCGCTTGTGTAGTTTTCTAAACTCCACCGCCGGTGTATTGTATAATTTGCCTTAAATCTAATATCTTTATAATTTCTTTATTTTTACCATTTTACTATTTTTCAATAAAAATTGGATATATTAAAATTTTTAATATACAGTTTTATTCTACTGAAAACTCTATTTTCATTTAATTAAATTCAATATTTTATAATTATTTTTTTTACCATTTTAATTTAAAAGATTATTGTGATTGACCTGTTTTTATTTGATAATAATTTAATGTATTATGATTAAAATTTATTATTTCCCTAACGTGCAATTATTTTATTTGATTTATAATTAACTTTTTTGCTAGATAAATGTAACTTACTCTATGTTTAAATTTGCTATTTTACTTTGTTAATATTTTTCTTTGTGTGGGATAATTTTTTTTTTACTTGATAGTAAAACCCAATGTATATACAAATGAGCTGGTCGGGTTGGATTTGGGTTAGATTAGTTTCGGGTTGAGGAAATTTTGGGTTATAAGGGTTCGGCTTTTTTTCGGTTTTAGGTTGGGTTGGATTCGGATCGCTCAAATGTCGGGTCATTTGATTTACATAATTATTTGCAACATTTGTGCCATAGCTCATCAATATTCAATATTGACACACTCTGCTCTGGTAAACTTGATGGCTTAGTGCAAGCAAAGCAATCACCCCACCTTTTCTAAATTTAAGAATAAATAAAATATATATAAATCTATAAAAGTTGTTGCCCTACCTTGTCTTCCGTCCCATCAAAAGCACCATCCATCTTTTCAATAGCACCAGCGATCTTAACTAAAAGCAAACAAATTTATCTGAATTGATGGATTGCTTATTTGGATTAGTGCATATATAGGGGGAAGAGTTTGAGATTATGTATTATCACAATTCTTATTATAGTTGAACACAAATACTCCAATTCTATATATAAATAAAAATTAATAAGATTAAAAATTAATTGTATAATGGTAATTTTTAGAAATATATTAAACAAACAAGGATATAATAGGAATATTAAAAGTTAAATAAGGATACAATAGGCATTTTAAAAAATTTCTCAAAAACTCGTACTTTTATATATATTATAGATTTTATCTTTAAAATTTTATATATAACTATTTTATCTTTAACATTTTACTATTTTAATTTTAAAAAACTTAGATATATTAAATTTTTTTAATTAAATCTAATCTCTTTATAATAACTATTTTATTTTTCCCATTTTTACTATTTTAATTACAAAACTTAGATATATTAGAATTTTTAAATTTATTTCTTGAATGATATTTTTTAAAACTTTTACAGTTTTATTCTACTAAAAACTATTTTTATTAAATTAAATTCAATATTTTTATAAATATTTTATTTTTACAATTTTAATTTTAAGAAATTGGAGACTCTTTGATCTCTTTATAACTATTTTATTTTTATCATTTTATTGTTTTAATTAAAAAAATTTGATATATTGGAATTATTTTTAATTAAATCTAATCTCTTTATAACTATCTTATTTTTACCATTTTACTATTTTAACTGCAAAACTTAAATATATTAGAATTTTTTAAATATATTTTTTAAATGATATTATTTAACAGTTTTTATTTAAATAAATTTAATATTTTTATAAATATTTTTTACCATTTTAATTTTAAAAAAATTGGAGACTTTTTCGTAAGTATGGATCCAACCAAATTATAATACAAACTAATAAAAATATTATTGTCTTTAGTTTAAAGTTTAAAAGTTAAAATAATTAGCATAATCATTAATTATTCATATTTTTGAAGAACTAATCAAGTTAAAATGAGTTGCATAATCATTAATTATATTCAACATGGTGTGGAAAGTTGTTTGTTGGAGATTGATTCTCTCATGACAATTAGAGAGATTTCAAAAGGCAAATGATCTATTTGGAGGGTGAAAGCTTGCATAATGATGTTTTGGATTTGTCTTCTTATTTTGTTCAGTGTAACTTAGCTCATGTAAAGCGTGATGCAAATTTCTTGGCACATAGGTTATCTAAATTAGACTATGGTCTAAATGATGATCATGTGTGGTATGAGGGTCTACTCTTATGCCTTGTCAATAAACCAGGTCCAACATCATGTGCTAAACTTGTCAAGCAATCGGCACACTGATTCCCCTTGCGAAAAATAAGTCGTATTTCCAATATCTAACCACCCTTAATAAGTTCCAAACAATCACGAACCAGGGAATAACAAGGATGCAAATTCACCAAAGAATTCTTAAGAAAGTGAACCATAACACCTGCATCTAATTCAACAATCAAGGGAATATAACCCCGCTCCTTCGCTAGTAATCGGCCTTGACGAACTCCTCAAAGTTCTGCTTTAAGGCTGCTGGTGACGCCAATTTTAACCATGAAACTAGCTGCCCAATTACCCGAGGCGTTCCGAATGAGCCCTCCTGCAGTAGCATGATTATCTGTGTGCTGTCAAGAGCCATCCGAATTAAATAAAAAAAACATCCATCCGGTAAGGGTTTCCATGTAACTAACTGCCCCGATGCACTCCCTAACCCCTTACAATGAAAGAAAACCTGTCCAACTTCCATCTTAAGTTTTACTGCATATGGAACAATTTGCTCCGCTAACAGAGACTTAGCATTAAAAACCAGCTCATTGCTAGCCTTCCACATTGTAGACACCTATTTTTGGCACGTATCCTTTAATTTAAAGTATTTGTTACTTTATTTTGCATTTAGGGTCGTTTACATGATTTTCCTAATGCACTTTGGCGTTTAGATAATTTAGTAGAATGTTTACACTTACACTTATTTTACTAGTGAGTATTTACCCTTTATTTGAACGAAAGAGAGGGAAATTAGAAAATATTAAAAAAAAAAGAGAGCAGTTTTATTTTTCGTTAATTGATCTTCCTCTTAATTCCATTTTAGTTAGTCTTTTATTCCCTTTCATTACTTTTTGTTTTGGGCCCTTTCATTTTTGTTGATGAATCATTTGTTGTTTGGGCCTTAATTGGCCATTTGGGCACATTAAGCTCACTCTTGGGCTAGTGTGGAAAGGAAAGTCAATTCTTTTGATTTTATCACAAAATAAAAGAAGGATTATGTTTCTTTCAATTTTTGCATATTTGTTTACAAACTTCAAAATAGTAGGACTTTACATATTAGTCATGTTAAAATAGAATAACTCCAAGCTCCAATTGGAGACCATGTGATTCCATTTTATTTTCCTTTCCCTGTCTCTAACTTCTTCCCCAATTTGATGTTCTTTGATGATCCAAGTTGTACCTGAAAAAGGGAAGAAAACATGTTGATTAGAGGGTTAATTTACAAACTGCCCAAATGACAAAACTTGATCTGCCATCTTCATTCAACAGGCCCTATTTTCCCGCCCCTCTCACCAGCTATGCACATGAGATAGGATCCAGCAAAGAACCATTACCTTAGTTCCCTTGCAAGCTCCATGGCAGCCTTGCTTGTGCAACCTTTGCACTATCTGCAACAAAGGATTCCAAAGTTGCATTTTCACATGAATTAAAAGCACCACCAGAGGAAATTTATCGAGCTCAAGTCAATGGTTTCCCCCTACCAAATGTTAACAATTAAACATGGTTATCGGGATCAATTTCATCAAGAAAAGCACCCAATACATGAGGCAAGGCAAGTCAGAGTTTGGGCCTACAAAATAGAGAGAAGGTTCAACTTGTGTTTGCAGCAATGAGCAACAAATTTTGTGCAAACAAGGTTAATATGTACTCATATTAGATTCACCATCAAAAGAGTATACAACAGGTACATGCGACACAGATTGCATGATCAACAGTATTCTAGTCAATCATCAAGCAATTGCAAGAGAAGTAAAACAGAACAGTCTAACCAAAAGGGCCACGACTGAGAACTACAGTGGAAGGCATGTAAACAGCGTTTCAAAGCTGAAGCAGGCCATCATTCATTTCCAGTCAAATCTCACACAGGGGTTTCTCATCAAGATGAGCATTGCAGCAAAATAATGGCATACAATGGCAGCATTCAAATCTTGGAAACACAAAAAAGCTCTTAAAGACAAGAAATAACAAACAAGATGGCAAGACAGTGGCACTCAAACACATTGCTACCAAGGGCATGCTCAAGCCAGTAAATACATCAAAACAGTGATCAGTTCAAAGCAAACCCCTCATCTCAGGAAAATGCAGTACATACTTTACAAAGGAATCTGGCAGTGACATAAAGCAGCAGAGGAAGTCATAAAAGAGGATTAAAAAGAGAACCATATTCACTGCGCCAAAACAAAGCAATTCATTCATCACTTTCATGGCATTCAACAATTTCAGCAAGCTTCCATAATCCAGGAAACAGAACACATATTCACAAGGCCAGCAAAGTAATCAAACAAGTTCAGAAACAAAGGAGAAGCAAGGCATTTGTACACCTAACCTAGGCACTTTGTACTGGCACAATAAACATGTTCAGAGGGAATCAAACAGGGTACTGAGCAACACAAAAGGTCAAGTCACAAAAACAAAAAAAAAGGGATTGAAATAGTCATTTCAGAGCAACAAGAAGAATGAGCAAAAATTCATGCCAAGGCAAACCAGGCAATGCACATATTGAACCAATAAAGGCAACCGGGTTTAATTACAGGTGAGTAAGGACAGTTTCAAATGAAGGCAAGTCAAGCAAAATGTCAAAAGGAGCAAGGCATCAAAGAGATAGAGACCAATGAATAGCCAAGGTCAGAGGATTACAGGGCACATCAGTCACTGAAGTTAATTAACCAATCCGATAAAGTTCTAAAAGCAATAAAACATCAAGAAACTAGAACAGAACTCAAAGTGATAAATTGACAATCCATCAAACAGCAATGCAAATTGCATTGTAGAGTCAATTATTTCAAATGAAATGACAGTATTGCAATTCCAACAAGGAATAAACCCCAAAGATAATGGTTGAGAGAATGAAGACAAGAGCTTACCCTTGCCAGTGCCACCTCAGCAGCCAAGATTACTTGGAGACACATGTGACAAACAAATTACCTGCACAAGAGGACAAATTCAGAGGATATTCACTTGTGCACACACTCACACACGGATTCACATTCACTGCCAGCATATAACTCACAAACAGACAAGACAGGGGCATTTTAAGGAGATGTAAAAATCACAATAAAAGGTAAGAAAATTACCCCTGGAGCTGTCAAAGCCCGATAGGCCGAGAGTTTAAAGGGGAGCTTCTGGTTGGTCCAAGGGAGTACCCTGCAAGGAGAGAAGAGGGAATTAGCAAGTTGCAAAATGGGAAGAAAGCAACAAAAATAATCAGGCCGTAGGATGAAAAGGAAAGGAAGAAGTGACGGTTAGGATGAATGGGGAGGAGGACACACTACACCAAAAACTGGTTTCTGCGGCGTTTTTTTTTGTCTAATAGTGGCGTTTAAAAACGCCGCCAAACCCGGCCCGGCAAAAGCTGGAAAACGCCAGAAAAAGCGCCGCCAATATCGGCGTCGTAGATATTAGCGGCATTTTTATAAAAAAACGCCACTAATCTTTGCGGCGCTTTTTTTATCGATAGCGGTGTTTTTTAGTGTCCCAATATTAATTTTCTTTTTTTCTGAGAATTAATTCTACGGCGCTTTTGTCAGACAAACGCCACAAAATGGTGGCGTTTTTTTGTCAGAAAACGCCATGATATGGTGGCGAATTTATAATAAAAACGCCACAAAATTGTGGCCTTTTGTAAGACAAACGCCACCATGTTGTGGCTTTATGAAAAGGAAAATTTATAATTTTCTTTTATATTTTAATATGGGTGATCCGATTAGAAATTATTCAGACAACTTTATGAAATATAACAAAAACCAATATATAAATAATTTAATTTAAATTGATATGAAAGAAGTTAACACATCAATTATGTTCATGGCAAATGAATTACAACCATCATTTGGTTTTGATTCAATATCTAATCTACTTCAATATTCGATTCCAGTGTTATAGCAATCACATAACTAAATTCAAAAAACAAAAGAATCAGGATGTATCTAACTGTTTTCCACAACGTGATTGGGCACTGGAAATCGAAGTATTCACAAAATGGGCGCTGCCGCCACCACTGCCACTATTGTCACTACCATCTTGAAGGCCCTACTAAAAAACACAGAAGTTATAGCACTTCATTAGAAAATTATATGAGTTTATTATATTTTTTGCCAAAAACTAAAAAAGCTGAACCTCAAATTATATATACTTGCAACTGATCAATTGATGGTACACTTAAACCATCAACTGGGAAATTCGATTGAACAATCTTCATGAGTTGATCCAGTTGTCTTTGCATTCGAGCACGCTCTATTTCATGACGAGCACGCTCTGCTTCATGACGAGCACTCTCTGTTTCATGACGAGCACTTTCCTCTTGTCTCTGTGCTTCGAATCGAGCTTCAATGCGAGCAATCTCCTATCGGTTTTCTTCTTCAATTCTAGCTAGCTGACGTTCTCTTTCTAATTCCTTTCGTGATATTTCATCTCTTAATTGTTGAACCTCTGCTGCAGATCCACCTTTTCTAGAAGAGAACATTTCAGAATTTGGCCCATAGATTACAGATGGTATTGGACCCAAGCCCCTACCTCTCATACGCCCATATCTTTCTGGACCAAGTATACCAGTCATAATTCTGTTTTCAACTTGTTGCCTATCATGTTCTTCTACGGTTCCTTCAGAAATTTGGGTCTTTAATTGTTCTCGTGCCATATTCTACGATGAAAAATGATTCTCATCAGTTACTAATATGTTCAACAAAGATCAAAGTTGAGTAATATAAGGAAAACTCACCATTACAGAGAGTGTTTCATTGTTCAAGGGGTCTCCATTCTTCTTCGTATGAGTTTTACAATACATTGCAATAGGTCCAACGTCTTCCCCTTTAATACTCTGTTAAGATAAGCAAAACAATAAGTGTTCCCAATTAATTATCAAACAAAGCAACATTAAAATAAGCTTAGTTGTAATTGACAATCTTTGCAAGAGCTTTTTAAAAAGTGAGAATCTTATTTTGATACAATACCATTAACAATTCAGAAGGTTGAGTTTGATTGTATCCTTTCCCTACTAAGTTGTACCTAACATTGAGAAGAAATATACTACTTTTGCTACTTCCTAGGTGGCCTGGTTCTTATAAACAAGCTGCCAAAACCAAAAGCTTAAAATAACGTAAAAGTCTCACCAGAGTTGCCATTTAATGGGTAAAACAGTTCCTAAAGTCAAAGTTAGGTGCGAGGAAAATCCAACAACTTAAACTTCAATATATGTACCAAAAAAATGATTGTTCAGGATGTAACAAAATTAATTGCAACTACATATATTATTCACAACTATAGTTGAATAGAAAGCAGGAAAACAAGCCATCTTCATATCAATTCAGAACCAGTTTTTATATACATAACCATTAACTAAGCTTTCTAAGGCAAGTGATTACCATCTCATTTTTTAATCTTGCAAAACTCTTTGATCCTGATGTGTGACTGGATTTTTGATGACTTCTGCTTTCTTTTCCAATAATTGTCTTTTCCTATAAAACAAAATAGAATTATGTTTATGAAAAAAAAAGTATATCCATGTAAACCAGAAATATTGCATAACTTCTAATAATAGTTTGCTCTACCTTTCCTTTCGTTGAGTGCCAAAATTCCGCAAGTGGGTTATATTGAGTTGGGCATACGTTTGGAGGTCGCAAATTCTTTGTCACTTGCAAGCTTGAGTTATCAAAGCATAGTTTCTTCAAATCATGCTTATAATCTCTCCACTTTTTTGTTAAATTCAGAAAGACCCAACGCTTGGGTATCTCAAGAAGAAATCGACTCTGCATAAAGAATTAAAAAAAGTATTCAAGGCTATAACAATAATCAAATCACCAAAACAATAAGTCTTATACTTGATCTTGCTACCTGAACAATTCGTAGGGCTTCTTGTTTTCGATCTTTAGGCATTTTATGCCATGTCTCATAATTGATCGGACATATTCCAGACCGAGCAATCTTTCCCAAAATTCCAGCTAGCAATTTTCCTTCATCTCCAATCGGTTGTTGATCATCATTACTAGCCACTACCACTCTTTCTGAAGGAGCAGTAGCCCACAATTTATTGACAGTAGTTTTTCCCTTTTTCCTTTGACCATTTCCATCAACTTTGAAGAAAAGATGTTAACGAAGTTAGATAATAACTACTATAAATGATAAGCTAATATTGAAGTTCAAGTGAGATTTGCAAGGAATTAGTAATTACCTACAGTCACAAATGTCATATGATCCAAACCTTGCTCAGTAGAATTATTTGAATTGACAAAACTAGTATTGCCTTCCTCGTTTGTGTTGACATGGTGATCACCATTGCTGCTACTAGGACCGTGAGGAAGGAGAGTCGGGGTGCCAACATTGGAATTAGCATGATGTGTCGAATTCTCTCTAGAATGCCCATGAACAGACGGATCTTCGCTGCCATTCCGCTGATTTTCAGAATACTCTCTAGAATTCCCATGAGTTGAAGAATCATCTCTGCCATTTTGTTGATTTGCAGAATTATCTCTAGAAATCCTCTGATTTACAGCAACATCTTCTCTGCCATTTTGCTGATTTATAGAATTAACTCTAGAAATTCTCTGATTTGCAGCAATATCTTCTCTTCCATTTTGCTGATTTACAGAATTTTCCCTCGAAATTCTCTGATTTGCAGCAACATCTTCTCTTCCATTTTGCTGATTTACAGAATTTTCCCTCGAAATCCTCTAATTTGCAGCAACATCTTCTCTTCCATTTTGCTGATTTACAGAATTTTCCCTCGAAATCCTCTGATTTGACAGAATTTTCCCTCAAAATCCTCTGATTTGCAGCAACATCTTCTCTGTCATTTTGCTGGTTTACAGAATTTTGTTTAGATTTCCTCTGATTTTCAGCAGCCAGTCTTTTCCTTTTCATTTCTTAACTGTATTAGATAAATGCAGCATATTAGTAAGGAAAAATACAGATTTAAGAAAAAAATCCAACAAAAACAGTAACTGAATTAGAAGTCAATGTATGTATGCAATTATAGAAAATGCAGCAAAATTATTGCAACAAACCAACTAAGGCACATAAATGTCATCGTCAACATCTTGCCGAACCCATTGTACGTGAGATTCGTCAATCAGATTATTGGAAGGAATCTACTCTGTTCGTGGTTCAACATCATTCGATGATTTCTCTCCCATATCAAACAAGTCTCTGGGTTTATTATGAATAACAACATTCCAACCTTCTTCTTTTGGACATTTTGAATAAAATACTTGTTTAAGTAATGAGAGAATTTAAGTAACAGATCCACATTCAATTATACAAGTAAACTCTTTAATGGATTATTTTAATTGAAACAAGGATCGTGTGACAATCACCAATCAGGCCTATCTTATTAATCTTATTCCAGTTATGTTCACATAATCATAATTCATAGTGCCAATTCATAAGCAAAACAAAACAAGCACATATATAGATACATGCCTTTTCTTTCAAGTCAGCAGATATCTCAAGAGCTTCAGGTTGTCTTATTTGTCCAGACTTTGCATGCACGTCACAGCTAGTACAACAACCTGCCATGTAAAGAGACCTTTCATCAAAAACCATTAAAATTACCAAAAGACTAAAATAGCTTTAATATCCAATTAATAACTTCCATTGCAGTATCTTAAATTCTTTAATAATTAGCAATAACTCAAACCATCAAATTTTAAGAACAATACTGTGGTTGCAAGCGAAAGGAAGCCTAATGTTTTGATCTTCAGCCGTATGTAATATGTATTTAATTAACAATGCTTTCATCACTATATAGTAGTAGCAAAATAATGTGAATATAATTAATGTAATTCAATAATGCAAAGTCATATGTCTAGCATATATAGCTAATTAAGAGAGACAGAGGAACAGAGAGTGTAAAAACTGTAAAAAGTTAGAGACCCTACAAATTAATCTTTAAATCCCAAGACAAGTTTCGATATTAGCACCTAGCTATACATACATCTAAAACTAAAAAGTTTTACTTAAAGAAATTATATTTAATCTTATCCTGATGCATTATATATATGAAATGCAAAGAAAAAAGAAGGTGGTTTTAGAAATTCGAAACCCAAAGTATTTTTATATTTGTAATTATATAGGAATACTATTTGCATTATAAGTAGTACTCTATTTTCTAGTAATTTTCAACCTATAATTTTCAAACAATGGTTAAAGTTTTCCCTCCACTGAATATTTGCATTTTCAACATGAAATTGAGAACATAAAAGTACGTGCAGTTATCATACATATATAATAGATCAAACTAAACAAATTAAAGAAAAATTTATAGAAAAATTCAATCAAATATTATTTCATACTGTAAGTTCAAAGAAGAGAAGACACAGATTGTCGTTGCCGTTGCACAATTATGAAGAGAAGAGATCATATGGAAAAGAATATAAACTTACTTGAAGGTTGAGTTTCAGGGATAAAACCACCGCCGTGACCAAGGGGATCGGTAATGGCCTCCGGTGCAGGTGTAGAGCGAGATAAATGGGCCTGGACAAAAACCCTAAAACTTTTGCACTTCGAAGCAGATTGCCCAGTTCTTCTTGGATTTATCGAGCACTGCTTTCAACAGCCAAATAAAACATAAATCTTTGGAAATTAAAGTGAATGGAATAGAAGAAGAAGCGAATAGGTGAAGAGGGGATTTGGGATTTCAAATTTCGCAACGAGGAGAGAGAGAAATAATGAGAATTAGGTTTCAGAAGAGAAAAGCATGAGGAAGTAGGAAAAAAGGGATTTTCGCAACGGGAGGATTTGGGTTTATTAGGCAAAAGCCTAATTCTGGTCCAAACGACAGCGCACCACTTTAAAATAGCCATAGCGTTTTTTAACAAAAAAAAGCGCCACTACCAAATTTAAATTTTATTTTTGCGCGAAAAATATAGTGGGAAAATGAATTTTTTGGCTCCAATTTTTCCTGGAAATAATTTCCCTTCAATTCCTTGGCGTTTTGTTTACAAACGCCACCTTATGGTGGCGTTTTTGTATATAAATGCCACAGATTCAACTGCATTGGTATATTACCGGCATTTGATAAAAAACGCCACAAAAAATGCCACAGAAATCAGTTTTTGGTGTAGTGACATATAGATCATATTTTTCTTCAAGATAGAGGAGGGGGAATCGAGGAAATTTTTTTGGAGAGATCTAGGGTTCTTGGTGGCTAAAGTTTAGGGTTTTGAGTTTTCTCAGTATTCACACTGAAATTAACTAGGGAAAAGATCGACATCAGTAAAAAGGGAATACCTTTTAGTTCCTTTGGAGTCTGGAGCCGCCGGAGTCTACAATTTCCACTGTCTATCATCTTTCCAGTAGAGAGTCATTCACCTCAGGTTAATTTAGGAGCTTGCCTTTTTTTTGAATCCTGTCTCGTTGAATTAGTTTAGGGGTTTCGGTCATTTTGGATTTCGGGTTTATCGTGTCAAATTTTGGGATCGCTTCTCCGTCGGTGTTCGTTGGAGTTTGCGATTACAGGTTTCGGGTGTCTAGTTTCGGGCTTTGTCTTCTCGATAGGTCTTGGGTTCTTTGGATCGAAGGCAAAAGAGGGTAGCTTTAGGTGCTATTGAGGTCGGGTTTAGCTGTCGGTGGCGAAAAGATCCAGTTGCAGTGCCGTCTGTCGGGTTCAGAGGGAGAGAAAGAGTCGAGTTTGAAGAGAAGGTCGAAGGAAGAAGAAGAGAAGGAGAAGAAGAAAAAAGAGAAAAAGAAGGTTCGGCTGGGGCTAAAACGACACCGTTTTAGCGAAAGTTTGGTGCTTTTTCACCAGACCAAGGGGTAACATTCTAAAATACTTCCATTCGATCCCTGTGCTTTTGTTTGAATAATTTATTCTTCTTTTTTTGTGCGATTTAGTCCCCTGCAATGTAGTTTAAAGTAAATTTAGCCTAAAATTAAAAAAAAAAAGAGAAGATTAAATTTTGGTAATTTAGTAATAAAATACGATCTTTAGTAAAAAAAGATTGAATCTTGATAAAGTTTGAAGTAAAATTTGACCTTTAGCTTAAAAAGATTAGATCTTGGGAAAATTGTGTACAAAATTTGGCCTCTAGTCTAGGATTTGTAAGTAAACCTAATTCAACTTAGGTTATTAGCATTCACATTCATGTTTATTTTTTATAAATTGTTGCAAGTTACTATGTTCATTTGAGATCAATCAAAATGATTTCCCGTGATGGGAAAGGTGGGCGGCTCATTCATGCGTGTCTGAGTTTGTTTGCCTTCTCCCGGAGGCTTGGAAATGTCCGGAGACCGTTTACCATTTATTGGGAGGCGATCAAAGGCGTTCCTCGTATAATTAATGGGCAATTAAAATTGAAATCGGATTTTCATGCATCATGTGCATCCTCGCATTGCAAGACTAAATCCAGTGATTAATCAAAGATTAATTTTAAAAGAGATCAAGATCAAGATTTAGGAAATAAGAAAAAATGAATCAGTAATAAGCAACTTAATTCAGGGTAATTAAGTAATTCAGTAATTAACTTAATTCAGGGTAATTAAGTGAGTCAGTAATCAACTTAATTTAGGGTAATTAAGTAATTCGGTAATTAACTTAATTCAGGGTAATTAAGTGAGTCAGTAATAAGCAACTTAATTCATGGTAATTAAGTGAGTCAGTAATCAACTTAATTCAGGGTAATTAAGTAAATCGGTAAATAACTTAATTCAGGGTAATTAAGTGAGTCAGTAATCAACTTAATTCAGGGTAATTAAGTAATTCGGTAATTAACTTAATTCAGGGTAATTAAGTGAGTCAGTAATCAACTTAATTTAGGGTAATTAAGTAATTCAGTAAGTAACTTAATTCAGGGTAATTAAGTGAGTTAATAATCAACTTAATTTAGGGAAGTTAAGTAGTTCAATAAGTAACTTAATTCAGGGAAGTTAAGTTTAGTAAGAAGCAGAGATTAGAGAGAATAAAATGGCTTAATTCAGGGTAATTGAGTCAGTTAAGAATCAAAGAAAGATGATCAGTAATAAAGGCTTAATTTAGGGTAATTGAGTCAATTAAAAAACAAAAAGAGAATTAGTTGTTAACAAAATCCAAAAAGAAGAAAGAATAAAAACCTTTTTCGAAAATAAAAAAGGAGTTTGTGCTTGCATTTGTTCTCTTTGATTTTTCGAAAGACAAAAAATCAATTAACCAAAAAGAGTCTTTTTCACAAAGTTTTCAAAAGAAGGGAGAGTTCCCACTAATTTTGGTTTCTAGTTTAGTGGTCGGAAGGGAGAGTTCCCATCCAGTTTCTTTTACAAAATGGGAAGGTTCCCGTCAAACTATTTTCTTTCAAATTAAGTCATTTTAAAGGTAAGTTTTAAAGAAAATCCTCATCATGAGGAGTCCAAAAAGAGAACAAAATAGAAAAAATGGGAAAGTTCCCAACATTCCTATTTTGAAAATTCAAAACCCATTTTTGCTTGTTTATTTTGCTTAAGTTTAAGGATTAATAAAAGAGTTTAAGGGCATGAAAAATTTAGGAATATAGACAACTGATAATAGAAACCCACAGTAGTTCTAAACTAGTTAGTGCCGTCTTTCGACGGGCGTTGTGGGGGTGCTAATCCTTCCCCATGCGTACCCGACTCCCGGACCATAGAATCTCTGGTTAAGTAGACCTTATTAGGTTTAGTGTTACCTTTGCCGAGCATAGGTGAATATTAGACTTAATAATTTGATAGGTGGCTAATCACACCTAGGTTAAAAAAGATTAGTGGCGACTCCATAGTCAAGTATCTTTTAAGTCGTTCAGCGATAGGGTTCGGTCACCCCCGGACCCGGACATTGCGACACACATACCCCAAAGCAACAGGGGAAAGAAGGAACTCTAATAGAACCCATCTCATACCTGAGTGACCTTAGTACTGTTAAAATACAACCAATCTACAAAGGATTGATTATCATCAACCATTATTCCAAAACATTGACCAACACAATCCCAAATGCCCCTTGCAAACGGGCATAAACGAAAAATATGCTCCACAGATTCCACATCTTCTAAGCAAAGCCGATATACATGATCATTGATAAGTCCTTTCTTATTAAGCATCTCCATAGTATTTAAACTATTCAAGAATAGAAGCCAATAAAAGAAACGAACTCTTTCCGGGACGTGGAGCTTCTAAATCCAAAAACACCTTCCCCTCCAATCATCATCCACGCCATGGTGCATCATAGCACTATAAGCACTCTTCCACGTGAACTGGCCATGATTATCCAAACCCCAAACACATCTTACCTTCCGAAACCGCGACCAAGAGTGGAGTGACTTGGATTTCATCTATAATTGCTGGTGGAAGAATGTCAACAACCGAATCCAATTGCCACTCCCCATGCAAACCAATGTATGAGGACACAATCACATCCCTATCAACAACATGCCCCTCGCCTTGCACTACCTCGAGCAATGACTTATGACCAACCCACTAATCGGTCCAAAATTTAGTCCCACTACCATCCCCTAGTCTCCAACGGGTGCCACGCTGAATACAATCCCTAGTTTGCAATAACCCATGCCAAGTAGAGGAACATCTCTAGTATTTAAGGAGTCAACAAAAAGTTTTCCTTTTAAATACTTCTTCTGAAAAACTTAAGTGCATAAGTTCTAGACTCGAGTTTGTAACTTCCAACCTGTCTTGGCTAAAGTGCTAAATTCAAACTTCTTTCTTTTTTCAAACCTAAGCCACCATTACCTTTAGCTCGACAAACCCAATCGCAAACAACCAAAAGACCATGGGATTTATCTGCCTCCCCATTCCAAAGAAAATTCATGTTGCACTGATCAAGTCTATTACACACTGCCACAAGTAACATAGTAGATTGCATAGTATAAGTCAGCAGGGAGCTCAAAGTTGACTGGATCAACGTCTTTCTACCAGCATAACTCAAAACCTTGCCTTTCCAACTAGCCAATTTACCAAGAAATCTATCAATCACATGCTTATACGTATTCTTCGTAACTCGGCCATGAACAATTGGCAATGTATGAGGACACAGTCACATCCCTATCAACGACATGCCCCTCACCTTGCAGTACCTCGAGCAATGGCTTATGACCAACCCACCAATCGGTCCAAAATTTGGTCCCACTACCATCCCCTAGTCTCCAACGGGTGCCACGCTGAATACAATCCCTAGTTTGCAATAACCCATGCTAAGTAGAGGAACATCTCCAGTATTTAAGGAGTCAACAAAAAGTTTTCCCTTTAAATACTTCTTCTGAAAAACTTAAGTGCATAAGTTCTAGACTCGAGTTTGTAACTTCCAGCCTGTCTTGGCTAATAGTGCTAAATTCAAACTTCTTTCTTTTTTCAAACCCAAGCCACCATTACCTTTAGCTCGACAAACCCAATCCCAAGCAACCAAAAGACCATGGGATTTATCTGCCTCCCTATTCCAAAGAAAATTCATGTTGCACTGATCAAGTCTATTACACACCGCCACAGGTAATATAGTAGATTGCATAGTATAAGTCAGCAGGGAGCTCAAAGTTGACTGGATCAACGCCTTTCTACCAGCATAACTCAAAACCTTGCCTTTCCAACTAGCCAATTTACCAAGAAATCTATCAATCACATGCTTATACGTATTCTTCGTAACTCGGTCATGAACAATTGGCACTCCTAAATATGTACCCAACTCAGAAGCCAGTGGAATATCACATAACCTGCTCAAACACCTTGCTTTTTCACTTGGGACATTTGGAGAAACCCACAACTTTGATTTATCAAGATTGACCTGAAGACCAGAAGCCTTCGAAAAATCGATTAGTACATCTCTAACTCCCCCAATTTGGCTCTCCTCCGCAACATTGAACAACATAAGGTCATATGCAAAAAAGAGATGTGAACCTGCAGGTCCAGCTTGCGTAACCTTAACTGGTTTCCATAGCTTCATCTCAATATTCTCTAGAATCATGTGCGACCTCTTCATCACCAGGATAAACAAATAAGGGGAGAGAGGATCACCTTGACGTAAACCTCTCCCTGGCCGAAAAGCAGGAAGACTTTTCCCATTCCAAATCACCGGAATATCCATATTAAATAAGCTCGATAAGACTCACAGGGACATAAAAAAGCCAAAACTTCTTTCAAGAATTGCCAAGAGACACTACCATAAGTTTTATGTAAATCAATCTTGCAAATCATACCACCATTGCGACCCCTTGCAACCCATAAGAGAGCGCACTAGCTCTTGAGTAATAAGAATATTATCCGATGTACTCCTCCCAGGCAAGAAACTACTATGAAAAGGCCCAACAATACGCTACAAAATAGGCCTCAACCGACTAACAATCACCTTCGAAAGAATCTTATAGGAAGTATTAAACAAAGTAATAGGGCGAAAATCTTTGAGGGACATTGGTCAAGGAATTTTCGGAATCAAAACCATGTGAGCTTTCATAATTGCCCTATCAACCTTTCGAGTATGCCACGCCATCTCGACAAACTTGAGTAAGGTATCATTGGCCACCTCCCAATTATGCTGATAGAATATTGTTTGTATACCATCAGCACCTAGGGCTTTCAAACCTTTTATAGAGAAAGTTGCAGCTTTCACCTCCTCCATATCAATACCACGCATCAATTGAAACTGCTCTGCCTCGGATAACTTAGAACTAAAAGTATCAAATACTGCCTCCAAAACAGCTTTGCCATGCAAAAAGAGAGCTATAAAATTCAACCACACGCCTACCCAATTCTACCTGGTCAGTAACCCACAGCCCATCCACCCTCAAGCTTGCAATTGTATTTCTTTGCCTCGCACTAAAGTAGTTAAGTGAAAAAAAAACTTGGCATTTCGTTCTCCCGAAAGCACCCAATCCAATCTGGATTTTTGTAGCCACAAAGTTTTTTCTTGTCATAAAACGTCATGAAACTCCTTTTATAAACAAGCCTCTAACTCTTGTAGAAAGGAAGAAGTTCCATAATCCGGGCTCTGCTGAATACCTCAAATTCTAGCAACCAAAATTCTTTTCCGTTTGAAAATATTACCAAACACATCATTCTTCCAAACCTTAACCTCATTGCCAACCTGTTCAACCGCCATTGCCAAATTACCTTCTCCTTATTCCACACTGTAGCGAACATATCTTTAAATTTAGGATGAGTCAGCCAAGCAGGCTCAAAATGAAAAGGCCTATTTTTCCTTCGGACCAAGCTGAACACAATCTGAGTCAAACAAAACCGGATGATGATCCGAGTAAAGTCTAGGGAGGACAACCGACTTTGCCGTATGATTCGCCTGCAAAGCAAGAATATTCCATAAAACTCTATCAAGCTTCTCTTGTAAAACAATTCTACCTCCAAGCTTTCAAACCCAAGAGAATTGGCAACCCAAAGACTCCATATCTAATAAATCACAACCTTCCCACCTATCACGGAATTTAACAATTCGTCGAACTAAGTCCTGTGAGTTATTACTACTACCCATCATCTCATTCAATGCTGCAAAATCATTAAAATCACCCAAAACCATCCATGGGGAAGCAACCGAGGAAGCAAAACCACCTAACTCAACCCAAAAATGATCCTTCCATACAACATTCGGCCTCACATAAACGAAGGATACAAGCTGCTTTATCGAATTAAAATCAACTTCCGTATGTATGCATTGTTCCGTGGCACTAAGAACATTAAGATTGACCTTCTCATGACTCCAGAACAAAGCAATACCCCCGGCCAATCCATCAGCAGGAACTTCAAAAACACTCGAAAACTTGAGCAATCTACCCACCTTCTTCACTGGACCTGAAACCGCTTTAGTTTCAACTAAGCATAACACATTCGGCTTATACACCTTATTAATCTCTTTTACTGTGCGTCGAAAGTTGGCGTAACCTAAATCCCTACTATTCCACATAATTATCTTCATGAAGAAAGAGAAGAAGAATTTTGATGGTTAACACCATCCTCGACACCCATGGAGCAATCGACTCCCTCTCTTAAACTAACTTGATCCTTATCCAACGGTGAACCAGATGAATCCTCCGCCATAGAAACAACAATTGTATCCTCAGCTGAAGGCTCAATAATAGTGTCTTTCGATGCCTGATCATCAGGCTTCGAAATAGCAGCATCAGAGAAAGCGCCTGGAGGCTCTTGTATCACAAAAATCCTTCCTTTTTGTTGATTCCCATTAACACAGTGTGATGGGCTGATAGTGGTTTTATTTGGGTCAAGTACATTATTTTCGACCCGCTTTTTACTCCCTTTCTTCGAAGATGACCCAACACATGACCCGTTATTCAAACCTTCCGCTTGGAAGGTAAAACCCTCTTTAGAATAACCTGATAAATGCTCACTTAAATTCAAAACAGCCTTCCTCACTCTTCTAATTTCCAGATTTGAAACTTCTAAACTTGGATAACTAATATACTACCTATCGATATGAAAGACCAATCTCATTTGGACTTGTAAACTTGGAGAATGGACTTGGCCAGCTGATAGATGAACTTACTCCATTGCAAATACAACTCCAATTCAACAACTTTTAGTTTCATCAACTTTCTTTCCATTATGGTTCTCTGTTCTCCCTTGAGCACCTCCATTCCCTTCTTCAAGATCATTTCTTCCATCCCATTGAAATAAACCATACCACTACCAAACTTGTTATCAAACAAATTCAGCCCCTCCGAATCCATATCCACGAAAATCATCAGCCCCTTTGCCCAATATTTTCTTGGACAGCTCATAAGATCTCTTATCATGAAGCTTTGAAAAAACTGGGTCTTTTCCATTTTTACATCTCTTAGCAAGGTTTTCATATTTCTTCTTCAATCTCATAAGCTTATCAGCTAGCTGAGCTTTACTAACATTAACGTGAATTGAATCATTGACAAACCCATAAAAATCATTCATACCAACCATTTCCTTTGAATAATACTCAAACATACCTTCAAGTAGAGCGATTTCATCATCTTCAGAATAGTTGCTTGTCGTTGCTCTTTAGCGCAGTCTCTTCTTCTTCAACATCTCTCTTGGCCCGTTTTGATTTCTTGAGTTGTAGTTCAGATTCCCTAACTCTCTTGGTAGAAGCGTCAACTCATCTTTTTGCATTTAGTATTTTGAGGTGTCTTCGTTGGTTTTGCAGCAATACTAAAGTCGGATCGGAATTATCATCAAAGTCACCGCCACTGGAATTTTGGGATTCGGTTTTGGGGTCATCTTCAACCTCCACTTCATTGGAGGAAGACCCCTAATCCTTTTCATCTTGTCTGGGTTGTTGTTCTTATTCTCCATAGGGAGGATGAGGATTTTCGCTTGGCTTAGAGTGCGTTCATGCCATGGATGAGAGGAGCAATCTGAGTAAATTTCTTGGTTTTGGTTGATTGATGGAGTGGTGGGACAAAATTGCTAGGAAGAGAAATTTATATATGAAGCAGGGAAGGTCAACGGACTAGAGATTTGAAAGGTTTGTAATCAGGTCAGTTTGATTATCAAAGTTCAAATGAGCCAGCCAATTTAATTATCAAGACAATAACAAAGCAAAGTCGCATTGGTGTATCTTGCAAGTAGACAAGCATGGGTAATTATCTCTCTAACAAATAATATCAGAGCTATGTATAATTATAACAAGATCATGTTATGGTTCCTCTATTTAACAAAACAAATTGTATAATAGACATGTATATGAATACAAATTTTTAACCTAACAAAAAAAATCAAACTTCGAACAAAAGAAACATAATAATAAAAAAGTTCAAGAAATTATTAGTGAGTATACATAACTATTGTTGCTCAAACTTTAAGGATTATGATAGAAAGTAGTAAAGAAACCGGAACTCCTAACCTAAGGCAAAGATTGATTGTTACCTTCTATATCATTTTCATTTGGCCCCTTAGATCAAAATCCTGGCATTGCCACTGGCTGCATCTCCAAATCAACATGATCATTGTTTACTCGAGATGATGATGCATGCATCTCATTTTCCACCTCATGATCAACCTGTATCTCTTGATGTTGAGGTTCAGTAGACGTCCATTGGGTTTCATTGTCGTTATCGTATTGACGATTTCTAATTTCTCTGTCCTCTTGACACAATGCACAGAAAAGGAAAAAAACAATGGACTATGCATGGATCAAAAATTGAGTCTTGCAAAACAAAACACCAACAGAAGCCGTTAATTAACAACTTCTAGAGATACCTAATTTAATATATATGGCAACACACATAGAGATTTGTTATTAACGACATTTATTAATTCATTACTATTTCTTTTGTGATAATCTATGTTAACTATTCAGGAAAACCCAAAGTCATACCCAATATTATCATAAGTCAAAATCAGTTAATTACCTAGTAATATCGAAACGTAAAATCATACCTTAATACAATATTTCTTTTTTAGAGACCGTTGATCGAGCCAAAATTATGCATTTTTTTATGGCTATTTTTATATACTTTTTGCCACTTTTATATGTATTTTCACCCTATTCTGCAAGCATTTGTGTTTTTAGGTCTTGAAAACAAGAAAAGTGAAAACTTATTGTTTTTCACTCTTTTTGGAGCTATTTTGGTGACTTTTTACTCAAATATGGATTTAGCAGTTTTGAGTATACATTTGGAGATGCGAAGTTCGTGCTTGAAGATATTTTGAAGAATTAAGGAGCAAAGAAGAATTATTTTAAGAAGCAAGAATTGAAGATTTGGAGTTTATTTGCAAAAGATTGGAGCCAAGCCCAGAAGAAGCCCGGAAGTTAAGGATTTTGGATAATTTATATGGGATAATACTTAGCCCATATAAGTCAACAGTTGGAGTTAAAATCCCAATTTGTGGGCTTAATATCCAAAGGAATTATCCAAATCCCGTAATTTCCTGTAACTAGTCCTATTTGGAGTAGGAATTGGCGCAGTCTTCGTAGAAAGGCCATAACTTTCTGCTCAAATGTCCGTTTTAAGCCCATGAGTAACCGTTGGAAACCTAACTCCGAGTTCCACAACTTTCTTTTGAAGTGCAAAGCCCAGATCTGCCATCTTCAAGCCCGAATATCAAGTTGAAGTTTCTGCAGAAATCCAGAAAAATCCAGAATCCTATTTTGACTTGGATTTTACTCTAGGAAGGCTCTAGACCAAATTTGAAGATTACTCTAAGCCTAGAACGTCCTACCCTCTTTTCCTAAGTCCAATAGGAGTCTTTAGGTTATTTCTCCACTATAAATAGTCACCTCCTGTAACACAAATCACACATATACAATATACACAATTCTCTTTCATCTTTTTCTTAGAAAATATTCTAGTTTTTCTTCTCTAGTTTTAGGCTAAGGGTGCCGCACCTTCTCTTTGCATAGAGAGGGGCGGCAACCCTAGGAGATTTCAAGAAGGAGATATTGCCTCTTCAAGTTTTGTAAGTTTTCTTATGCCTCTCATGGATTTTTCCAAATTCATGGGTAGCTAAACCCTAAATACTTCTTATCCTTTGGTGAATCTAATCAATTGATTATGGTGAGGTTTGTGTGCTTATAATTTGATATTTGTTCTAGATTGATAGTTTGCTAAATCTCTGCTTTATTTTATGATCTTGATGATTATTAATATAATTTGATAGATCTATAGTTAAATCAAGCTTACGAGCTAAAACCTCAAGATTGATTATAGTAACAAATTGGAGTCAGTCTAAGAAACATCTAATGGGATTGGTAAACCTTATGGTTGAAAAACTATGGGTTTGGTTATACTTGTTATGCGTGTGTGAAAATTGTTCTTAATGCTTTGTTCTTAAGTAATCTTTAAGCCCTAAAAAGGTAATCGATTGCTGAAGGAATAAAAGGGATAAATTAAGCTGGAAAAGAGACCTTTTATCTAATATACATGTTAGGGTTTCCCTAGACCAATTGTCATCGACAAGAAAATATTAAATTCATCTTTTAAATCAAGGATCCATAGTTAATTTGATTGATTTCTACCACTGGAGAAGAAGTATACCTTTTAATTATTGTCTGCTTTCTTAATTTGCTACAGATCTAGATTTAATTTACTTTGTTTTGTTTTTAGTTTAATTGCTTTTTTTTAATTAATCTGTTTAATCCCCTGTTTTCTGTTTTAAAAGTAATCTCTAGAAAAGATTTACTCTTGGGATAAAGTTTACTACCCTTCTCTGTGGGATTCGACCCCTACTTGCCCTATCTACTTAGTTAGGATTTTGTGGGGATTATTTTATGATTGCTGATGACACGATCAACCGTCGAAACATGCCATTGTAGATAGCACAACACTCCCAAGACAAAAGTAAGGGTAGACAGATGAGAAAAGAGGTATTTGAATCACTCTTGCGAAGGGAAAAAACTACCATCGTGAGGGTCAAACCAACTTTCATGCAGGGGCGGAGCCAGGATTGTTGGCTTGCGGGGGCTGTACTGTACTTAATTATTTCATATGCAAAATATTTCATATAGTATTATGGGTTCTTTTGATACTCTTGATGCATCATTTCATATAATAAAATTATTAACTAAATAATGATGTGTCATTGTGAACCATAATTTAAAGAATCAATGAAATTTAATACTTAAATCACTAAATCAAAAAGTTAAAGTAAGTGAAAACATATATAGACTAATATTGATAAAAAAATATAAGTGGAGGGACGAAATTTTACAACTTAGGGGGGCTAAAGCTAAATTTATCCAATTTTGTTAAGACTTGTGTAAGATATAGGGGAGGTTTGGGGGGCTAAAGCAAAATTTATCCAATTTTATTAAGACTTATGTAAGATATGCAGGAGGTTTGGAGGGGGGGGGGGGCGATGGCCCCTGCCAGCCCCCCCTTTCCCTCCGCCCCTGCTTTCACGCATATACAATGACAACAATTTCCATCACTAAAAATATTAGAAGTGATGGAGTCACTCAAGGACTTAATGTTGCTATCGTACATCATACACGGGCAAATGAGGCCCTTCTAACCTAAACCAATATGTATTGATGATTAATCAATGCTAAAAAAATTATAGTTAGTATATTATATGTAAAATAGAATACTTACAATTATGATAATCTTCATGACAGACCAAAAGGCCACTAGTCCAAACCTCTTCAATGGTTCGAGTCCTTATGTTCCATCAACTGTTGTAATGGAAAGTTCAATTAAATCATATTAGTGCATAAAATTAATATAAATAAAAATAAAATTTAATTATACCTGAAGATTTTGTGCACAGGGTTGTTGAATCAGTTATTCAATCGATTGATCGAGTTTTGTAGGCGCTTTTTGAATAATGTATATATAAGTTGTATTGGTAGCCCTTGTAAGCAGACAAAAGCAGGCTTGTTCTATCTCAAATGTAGTGTCAGAGCCGGCTATAATTTAAAAAACTTCTTGTCTTAACAATAACAAAGCAAAGTGGCAATGTTGGATCTCACAAATGGACACACATGAATTACTGTATATAATGATGATATCAAAGCCAAATATAATTAATACAAGTTTTTGCGAGAATTATATATATGTGTATATATATATATATATGTGTGTGTGTGTGTGTGTGTGTGTTGTATTATATATATATATATATATATATATATATATATATATATAAAGTAATGTAATTAATGATTAATTAGAATTAAAATAATAGTCTATACAAATTATACCAAAAAATAATAGTTTATGCAATATATAATAATTAGATAAAATAAGTGGATTACTAAATGACAAATTATACAATACACCGCCGGTGGAGTTTAGCAGACTACACAAGCGGGCCCTAAAGGGTGACATGTGTCTCCTAGGGACTAGATTGAAATATTTAAAACTTAATTAATTGAAAAAATAGACATGTGTCAACTCCACAACCCGCTTGTGGAGTCCAAAATTTACACCGCCGGTGTATCATATAATCACCCTTACTAAATACCGCCCCTTTTACTAGCCACTGCCCCCCCTTGGACTATTTTGCCCTTTGCTTTATTTTCCATCAAATTTCAAACTTTTCAATTCTCTCAAATTCTCTCAACCTTCAAACTTTCAAAACTCAATCATTCAAAATCATTCAAGTAAAACAACA
>AWWV01011483.1:0-31881 GCA_001974805.1 Corchorus capsularis
CCTTCTATATCAATTTCATTTGAGCCTCCAAGATCAAAATCATAACTTCAACATTGGCTACATATCCAAATCAACGTGATTATAGTTTACTTGAGAATTGAGATGATGATGCATGCAACTCATTTTCCACCTCATCATCAGCCTGCATCTCTTGATGTTAAGGGGGTTCAGTAGACATCCACTCAGTTTCATTGTCGTTATCATATTGAAAGTTTCTAATCTCTCAAAACAGTATGAACTACTCATGGATCGAAAAATGAGTCGTGCAAAATAAAACACTGACACAAGCCGTTAATTGACAATCGATAGAGATCACATAATTTAATATATATATATATATATATATATGTCAACAAACATATAAATTTGTTATTAACGACATTTATATATTATTTTCTTACTACTTGTTTTGTCAGAATCTATAATAAGTTTTATTATTATTATTATTATTATTACTAGGTTCCCTCCTGCGCGCTCTGCTTCACGTTTATTGATCTACACTGGATTGTTTTGAGGTTATGAATTTGCTGAAAGAAATGCAATCCATTCTAAAGTTTCTAAGTTTCTAGCTTGCCAAATATTAATGATATAATCATCAGAAGGCTAGGAATACATTTGCAAAACTGCTAATAATCAGTTTAATAATCTTAATTATGCAAACAATATTACATGATAAACCAAGTAAGTCATCAACCTTCTGACTACAAATCCAAGATTATATATATGCTTTTAAAAAATGTACCCTATAAATTATTGGTTACATCCCCTCGAAAAGGACAAGCAGCTTTTGTTTGACTTTGCTTGATAATCTTGTAGCAATTTTGCATGGGGGTTTGCTATTCACCGCCCCCTTTTGCTAAATATCGCCCCCCTTTTATAATTTTTGACATTTTTGCCCTTTGCTCCATTTTGTAACATTTCAAATCCTCTGAAATCTCCAAGCTAATTACTAACGTGAAACAAGCCGAGAACTCCGGAAATGGACGATAACGTGGGATTGAGATAACCCTAAATATCGCCCTGATAAAACTAATTAAAACTAATAAACTATTAAACAATCAAAGTTTAGATTAATTAACAGTAGTTAATCATAAATTAACTAATTAAAACTAATAAACTAAGTAATTAAATACTAATTAATTAAAATTATTTTTTTTAAAAGAAAATTGTCTTTGCCGCATTTGGGCGGAACAGCCCAAACGGAAAAAAATTTAATTTTTTTGGGCGGCATAGTTTGAAAAACAAAAAAAAACCCAAAAATTTTAAAAAAATTTTCTCTAGATCTGGATTTCCATAATGTAAAACTTACAAATTTGACTTTTAGGGTTTGAAGGTTGGGAGTTTGAAGAAGTTGTTAGAAAGTTTAAAATATGAACAAAGGGCAAAAGTGTAAAAAGGGGGGCAGTATTTAGCAAAAGGGGGGCGGTGTTTAGCAATCCAATTTTGCATGAAAATCCCATCTCTGCCTTTCCAGCTTGTGGCACCTGATGTTGATCAGTTACTTGGTTAATTGCAACAAATCATATACTTAATATATGAGAACATCCTAAATGCCATTGTATCAAACGTACCCTTAATGAATGCTGATATTTGAAGAAGTGACTGGAGTACTTGCAAAAATTTTTGCCTTTTATATGTTCTTATGGAAATTACAGCTTAAATGAAAACAAAATGCTTACACTGGACACTGGTTGCTATATAACATGCCAAGCTCATTTTCTTTGCAATATTGGCTAGAGAAGCAAGAAATGTTGGGGAAATATAGGAGTGAGCAGCTCCACACCAATGCTCAAAGTGAACAGCCTAACTCTCTGCAAATGAGATCAAAAAATAAAAAGGAATTTAATTTCTTCCTCTGTCACCAGAAACAATTGTCAAATCTGCTATGTTTCTTTATTTGCCAGACACCAAAACAGAGTGCTCTAACCTAACTTGAACAAATGAGATCGGTTGTTTCATTCATGCAAATAACTTGAACAAAGAAACAGAAGATAAACTTTGGCAATAGGTATTAACTTCTTAAGAGATAAATCATTCTTCACATCCATACTGAAATCATTGAAAATTCCCATTAAGAATCATGTTAAACCATTATGAAGCAATCAACTCAATAATTATATACTTTTCCTATCTAGACATGCATGAGAACCAACCAAAACAGAATGATGAACCATGTAAATTTGCTATGTGCTTGAGGCTGAGGAACGAATACATACCTGTAAAACCGTTCAACAGAATCATCTCTGACAGTCGCCAATATGGAATCGTGACCTGGATGTTCCTCCAAATATGATCTCCTTCCACTTCCAGAATTTGTTTCACCATGGTACTACATTAGAAGGGTATAATTTTCATCAAGAATTTGGTTGGAGTAATTGGCCTTGAAAATCTTAATGATATCTATATTGGATATGCATCTAATGGCATGAAAGTCACTATTGTGGTTGTCTAAAAATTAGAAATTTACTCTTCAATCTTGACATCTTGTTCCTCCACCTGCTTTAATTTGGAAATAAGATTGTCAATCAAATTAAAAATTTCACAGGTGAAGAATGCTTGCATACAGTAATCCTTCAGCTGATAGGTATGACAAAAAATTATATAATCCAAGAATGGCTGCAAAAGGTAAAATAAACATATGAAGAAAGACCATTGAGCTTATTGAATATCCATCTGGATTTCTCCTTAACTGATGGAGTATCACATGTCCAAAGAAATGAAAAAAGCATATTAAAATAAGCATATGAAAATAAGTTATACCTTTTTTTTACCAACAATTTCCAAAAAGCCCATATTTTCTCTCACACATTTACAAATATACCCTGTTTTTCTTCTTGAGGAATAACATATATTAAAGAAATAGAATCCCAGAATGAAACTAAAACGTACTTGAGTCCATGTCTGCAGTTCTTGATTCTTAAATTCAACTCTACATGAAAATATTAGATAAAAGAAATGATAAGTGGAACATAAAGTACCCAAAAGCAATATAAAGGTACATACCATCAAAATCTTGCAAAGCTACAATTAAAGATTCTCGACCAAATTCAAACCACCATATAAATAAGTTATTTTTCTTAAAACAAAGTCTAATGAATGTAAAGAAAGAAATACATATTAATAACTTACATGTTTAGTTGAGAAACTTACATTTTTAGTTGAGAAAGAATTTGTGGAAAAAAAAGTGTCAGAAATTTAATATGTTATCAAAACAAAGAAAAAAAATTGCTTCCCCTGAAAATATAAAACAACATAAGGACTTTCTTACCATCCAATACCCTTTCAACTCATCGTCGATTTCGCCTATGAACAGTTCAACGCGATTGAAGAGAAACTGGAGCCAACGAAATCCCCTCTGTCCTTCCTTTTTTGTGGGCAGAGCCTAGATCTGTTTTCCCTCCTCCCTTATCTCTCCCGTCCCTGTCAGCCGTTTT
The DNA here is from genome assembly GCA_001974805.1 of Corchorus capsularis. NCBI lineage: Eukaryota > Viridiplantae > Streptophyta > Magnoliopsida > Malvales > Malvaceae > Corchorus > Corchorus capsularis. The sequence goes on from AWWV01011483.1 coordinate 3,435, forward strand.
CACTTTGTTCTCTCCCTTCTTCTCTCCTCTATCTTTCCCTTTCTTCGCCCATGTCTCTCTCCCGTCCTCTCTCTTCTTTTTTTCTTCTGTCCCGCACTCCCAACTCCCAAGCTTCGTTTTTTTGTTTCCAAGGAGAACACCTAACAGGCCATTTCCCTCAAATTTAATGAGTATGAAATTACCGTAAAGCTAACCTCAATTATAACCAAGAGAATGAGGTAAGCTCTTTAGATTGGTTTTTCTATATTTTCACTTCACCCCTTTATTGTTTTTTTATAATATAACATATTAAATCACATAATGTCACAATATTCTTTTTTACAGTTCACAATATATATATATATATATATATAATCATGCATAAGATTAATTCCTTTTATATTATATTTATTGTGTCAGCTTCTTGGTAGTTGGTCTGAAAAAAAAAATCAATCCAATTAATTTTTTATTTTTAATAATAATCACTTTTATTTTATTTTTTTTTAAATAGCTTTAAGGAATACATAAAGTATTCCATCTACAATCACCTGGATGAAACTTGCATAAACGAAACTTACTCAAATGATGGCAACTAGTAGTAAACAAATTATATATTTCCTTTTAGAAATATATAAAATAAAGACTGCGATTGCGACCTAGATACCTATCGTGAGTAGCCAATCCAGCTAATGATTTGTCGACCTCTTGCGGGGGTCATGTAGGCACTACCAAGATTTAAGGTTAAAAATATGATATAAAACTCGTTAATTTTGTGAAATCAACTCATAATAGGTATGTCCGAAAGAACAAGTCTACACCTGGAATAGCAGCCCTTGGCGATGTGATTAATCACGATCCTCTCACTTCTCGATTTGATATGCTCCTTGATTTCTTCTCTCCCGTGCCAAGGCTATATAATGATGATATCAGAGCCAATCATAATTAATAGAAGGTATTTTATACTTACTCTTATAAACAAACGATATTAGAACAAAATATAATTAATACAAGTTTTCGTGATAATTATATATGTAGGTGTAGTATATTGTCGCTCAAATTTTAAGGTAAGTAGTAAGAAAGAAGAACTCCTAACCTAAGGAAGAGATTGATCGATGCTAAAAAAAAAAGCTAATTAGGATATTATACGTAGAATAGAATACTTACAACTGATAATTTTCATGACAAGTCAAAAGGCCAGTAGTCCAAACCTTGCCAACGGTTTGAGTCTTTCTTTATTCTATCAACTGTTGTAATGAAAAGTTCAATTAAATCATATTAGTTGCATAAAATTCTTATAAATCAAAATGAAATTAAATTATACCTGAAGAGTTTGTGCACAGGGTTGTTGAATCGGTTATTCAATTAAATATCGACAACTGTAGGCGCTTCTTCAATAATATATATATATATATATATATATATATATATAAGTTGTATACATAAAGTATTCCATCCGCAATCACCCGGATGAAAACTTGCAGGAATGAAACTCACTCCAATGACAACAACTAGTAATAAACCAATTATATATTTCCTCATCATATTAGAAATATAATAAATAAATATTGAGATTGCGACCTAGATACCTATCGTGAGTAGCCAACTAGGATATTATATGTAGAACAAGATACTTGCAACTGTGATAATCTTCATGACAAGCCAAATCACCAGTAGTCCAAACCATTCCAACGGTTCGAGTCTTTATTTGTTCAATTAAATTATATTAGTACATAAAATTAATATAAATCAAAATGAAATTGAATTCTAGTTGAACCATTTCTTCAGTTCATTTTCTGGTATTTTGAACCATATTAAGTTTAGTACATCGATAACAATGGTGCTGATGAAGGCCAACCTGCATCGTTGCCATATGAGATTGATCAATGCTTAAAAAAAAGCTAACTAGGATATTATATGTAGAACATGATACTTACAATTATGATAAACTTCATGACAAGCCAAACCACCAGTAGTCCAAACCATTCCAACGGTTTGAGTCTTTATTTATTTAATCAACTATTGTAATGGAAAGTTCAATTAAATCATATTAGTACATAAAATTAATATAAATCAAAATGAAATTGAATTATAGCTGAACCATTTCTTCAGTTTATTTTAAGGGATTTTGAACCATATAAGGTTCAGTACAGCGGTGACAATGGTGCTGATGAAGACCAACCTACATCGTTCCATATGAGATTGATCAATGCTTAAAAACCAAGCTAACTAGGATATTATATGTAAAACAGGATACTTACAACTATGATAATCTTCATGACAAGCCAAATTACCAGTACTCCAAACAATTCCAACGGTTCGAGTCTTTATTTGTTTTATCAACTGTTGTAATGGAAAATTCAATTAAATCATATTAGTACATAAAATTAATATAAATCAAAATGAAATTGAATTATAGCCGAACCATTTCTTCAGTTTATTTTCAGGGATTTTGAACCATATAAGGTTTAGTACAACGGTGACAATGGTGCTGATGAAAGCCAACCAGCATCGTTGCCGCATCAGCTTCCTCTTTATTTTCAGGGATTGATCGAGTTCTGTAGGCGCTTCTTGAATAATGTATAAATAAGTTGTATACATAAAATATTGAATCCGCAATCACCGGATGAAACTTGCATAAATTAAACTCACTCCAATGACAGCAACTAGTAGTAATCCAATTATATATTTCCTTATCATATTAGAAATATATAAAATAAAGATTGAGATTGCGACCTGGATACCTATCGTGAGTAGCCAATCACGCTAAAGATTTATCGATCCCTTGCGGGGGTCATGTGGGCGCTTCCAAGCTTTAAGGATAAAAATGAAATACAACACCCGTTAATTCTGTGAAATCAGCTCATAATAGGTATATCCAGAAGAATAAGTCTACACCTAGTGTAGCAGCCCTTGGGGATGTGATTAATTACAATCCCCTCATTTCTCGATTTGATATTCTCCTTGATTTCTTTTTTCTCGTGCTGGGGCTATATAACGATAATATCAGTGCCAGGTATAATTAATAGAAGGTATTTTATTCTTACTTTTATAAACAAACATATTAGAGCAAAATATAATGAAAACAAGTTTCCGTGATAATGATATATGTAGGTGTAGTATATTGTCGCTCAAATTTTAAGCAATAAAGAAAGAATAACTCCTAACCTAAGGAAAAGATTCATCAATGCTAAAAAAATAAAAAAGCTAACTACGATACTATATGTAGAACATGATACTTACAACTATGATAATCTTCATGACAAGCCAAACCACAAGTAGTCCAAACCATTCCAACGGTTCGAGTTTTTATTTGTTTTATCAACTGTTGTAATGGAAAGTTCAATTAAATCATATTAGTACATAAAATTAATATAAATCAAAATGAAATTGAATTATAGTTGAACCATTTCTTTAGTTTATTTTCTGGTATTTTGAACCATATTAGGTTCAGTACAGCAGTGACAATGGTGCTAATGAAGGCCAACCTGCATCGTTGCCATATAAGCTTCTTGTCTTAACAATAACAAAGAAGAGTGACAATGTTGGATCTCGCAAATAGACACATGGGTTACTGTAATATAATGATGATATCAGAGTTATGTATAATTAATAAAAGGTTTTTTTATACTTTTATAAACAAAAAAATATCGTTTCCAACCTCAAACGAGTTGATGTAAAATGTCTATACACCATATTTAATAAAGTTGGCAACAGGAGGGTCCAAGCTCCAATTATTGTTCCGATTAAAGAACATACGACAACAATTTCTTTATAAAAAAGGAAGTCGGAAAAGATGAAAACGCTCAAAATAAATTCTATAACTAACCCAACATCAATCGCCCAATTGACCCCTAATCTAACTGATCCCTTATTCTGATTTTTCGGGTGGTGGCATACACGCAGGAACAAAAAATTTGTGATAATAAACACCAATGGAAAGTACTATGTAATTTTTTGCATCTCTTTCTCACTTAGCTGCAGCCACTTACATTTCGATATGCTTTTAAAAAAGGTTGCCCAAAGCAACCACAGGATTCCTACTGTCACCATAATTGAACCAAAAGTTAGAACTTGAAATTAACAAGCCATATTGTGGATATAGAAATGTTTAGCCTGAATCTTATTTGTTGTTCATTTTTTTTGTTACCTTCTATATCATTTTCATTTGGGTCCCTTAGATCAAAATCTTGATATTGCGACTGGCTGCATCTCCAAATCAACGTGATCATCGTTTACTCGAGATGATGATGCATGCATCTCATTTTCCACCTCATCATCAACCAGCATCTCTTGATCTTGAGGGGGTTCTGTAGATATCCATTTGATTTCATTGTCGTTATCATATTAACGATTTCTAATCTCTTTGTTCTCTTGACACAAGGCACAGAAATGACAATAACATTGGATTATGCTCAGACCAAAAAATTTTTTCTGCAAAATAAAATACCAACACAACCCTTTAATTAACAACTGCTAGAGATACCTCATTGAATATATATGTCAACACACAAATAGATTTGTTTTTAACGACATTGGTATATTATCTTCTTACTATTTGTTTTATGAGAATCTATGTTTATTATTAAGAGAAACCCTAAATCATACCCAATGAGCATTAGTCAAAATCAGTTAATTACGTAGTATTATCAAAAGTCAAAATCATACCTTAAGATGATATTTCTTTTGAAAAGATCATCGAACCATTCCAGTGTATATGGCACAATAACCTTAAGACAAAAGTAAAAGCAGAGAGATGAGAAAAAGGGTATTTGGTTCACTTTGGCGAAGGGCAGAAGCTTCCACCGAAGGCCATACCTACTTCCACGCGTATGCGATGACAATAACTTATATCACTATAAATATTAGAAGTGATGGAGTCACTCAAGGACTCAATGTTGTTGTCATATAGCAAACACGGGTAGATAAGGTCCTTCAAACTATATGTCGAGTATTCTAATTCTTCCCTCTCGCGTCGGGGCTATATAATGATGATATCAGAGCCAGGTATAATTAATAGAAGGTATTTAATACTTGCTCTTATAAAACAAATGATATTAGAGCCAAATATAATTAATACAAGTTTCTTTGATAATTATACATGTAGGTGTAGTATAATCTGAGGCAGAGATTGATTGTTAACTTCTATATCAATTTCATTTGAACCACAAGATTGATATATTATTTTTTTACTATTTGTGTTGTCAGAATCTATAATTACGTTTTTGTTATTATTAATAATATATAATTACATATTAATTAATTAATAACATAATGTCACAATATTTTTTGTACAAATGTCACAATACATACATACATATATATATATATAATCATCCATAATATTAATTTCTTTTTGTATTATATATATCGTGGCAACTTCTTGGTAGTTGGTCTGTAAAAAAAAAATCAATCCAATTAATTTTTTATTTTTAATAATAATCACTTTTATATTTATGTTTTTATATATAATAACAGCAATAACCTTTCAATTTCCAGCATTGTCCTCACCAAGTATCTTCTTCAGGTGCTTCCTTATGATATCCTGGTAGCAAAAAGGATAAAAGGGTTCCAGCCATGCTAGCAACACCTCGTGATATATAAGATCTGTGTATGTGATGATTAGGCCGATTGTTATTAAACCTAGGACGAAATTGAGAGTCCTATTGAGTTGAAAACTAGTTGTCTCCATTTTCTTTGTGGATTGCATAAACAAATTTTACATATACAATGACAACAATTTGCATCCTCTTATTGACAAAGCTAAAGGCTAATAGTCCAAACCTCTTCAGTGGTTTGAGTTCTTCTATATTCTGTCAACTGTTGTAATGGAATGTTCAATTAAATCATATTAGTGCATAAAATTAATATAAATAAAAAAGAAAATGAATTATACCTGAAGATTTTGTGCACGGGGTTGTTGAATCGGTTATTCAATCGATTAATCGAATTCTGTAAGCACTTCTTGAATAATGTATATACAAGCTATATTGGTGGCCCTTGTAAGCAAACAAGAGCAAGGCTGCTCTATCCCAAATATGGTGTCAGGGCTAACTATAATTTAATAAGCTTCTTGTCTTAACAATAACAAAGAAGAGTGGCAATGTTGGATCTCGCAAATAGACATACATGGGTTACAGTATATAATGATGATATCATAGCCATGTAAAATTAATAAAAAGGTATTTCTATACTTTCTTTTATAAATAAAAAAATATTGTTTCCAACCTCAATCGAGTTCACGTAAAATGTGTATACGGCTTATTTAATAAAGTTGGCAACATGAGGGACAAAATAGCCAATTGTTGTTCCGATTAGAGAACATATGACAACAACTTATTTATAAAAAGGATGTTAGAAAAGATGAAAACCCTCAGAATAAACAGTATAACTAACCCAACATCAATCGACCAGTTGACCTCAAATCTAGCTGATCCTTTATCCTGATTTTTCGGGTGGAGGCATGCACGTAGGAACCAAAAAAAATTGTGATAATAAACACCAATGCAAAGTACTCTGTAATTCTTTGCGTCCCTTTCTCACTTAACTACAGCCACTTCCATTTCGATATGCTTTCAAAGAAGATTACCCAAAGCAACCACAGGATTCTTACTGCCACCATAATTGAACCAAAAGTTAGAACAAGAAACTAACATGCCATATTGTGGATATAGAAGTGTTTATTCCGAATCTTTTTTGTTGTTCATTTTTTTGTTACCTTCTATATCATTTTCATTTGGGTCCCTTAGATCCTAATCCTGGCATCGCCATTAGCTATATCTCCAAATTAATGTGCCATCATTTACTCGAGATGATGATACATGCATCTCATTTTCCACCTTATCATCAACCAGCATCTCTTGATGTTGAGGGGGTTCTATAGACATCCACTGGGTTTCATTGTCATTATCAAATTGACGGTTTCTAATCTCTATGTTCTCTTGGCACAAGGCACAGAAATGACAAAAACAATGGACTATGCTCAGACCAAAAAATGAGTCCTATAAAATAAAATACCAACACAATCCTTTAATTAACAACTGCTAGAGATACCTCATTGAATATATATGTCAACACACATATAGATTTGTTATTAACGACATTGGTATATTATCTTCTTACTATTTGTTTCGTGAGAATCTATGTTTACTATTAAAAGAAACCCTAAATCATACCCAATGATCATTAGTCAAAATCAGTTAATTATGTAGTATTATCAAAAGTCAAAATCATACCTTAAGATGATATTTCCTTTGTAGAGACCGTCGAAGCATGCCAGTGTATACGGCACAACACCCTTAAGACAAAAGTAAGGGCAGAGAGATGAGAAAAGGGGTATTTGGGTCACTTTTGCGAAGGGCAGAAGCTTCCACCGCGAAGGCCATGCCAACTTCCATGCATCTGCAATGGCAATAACTTGCATCACTATAAATATTAGAAGTGATGGAGTCTCTCAAGGACTCAATGTTGCTGCCATATAGCAAACACGGGAAAACAAGGCCCTTCTAACTATATGTCGAGTATCCTAATTCTTCTCTCCCGCTCTGGGGCTATGTAACGATGATATCAGAGCCAGGTATAATTAATAGAAGGTATTTTATACTTACTCTTATAAACAAATGATATTAGAGCCAAATATAATTAAGTTTTTGCGATAATTATATATGTAGGTGTAGTATATTGTCGCTCAAATTTTAAGGCGAAGTAGTAAAGTAACCAGAACTCCTATCCTAAGGTGGAGATTGATTGTTAACTTCTACATAAATTTCATTTGAGCCCCCAAGATTGATATATTATTTTCTTACAATTTGTGTTGTGAGAATTTATAATTACTTTTTTTGTTATTATTAATAATATATAATAACATAGTAATAACTATATTTCGAGTACCCCAATTCTTCCATCTCCAAGATCCACCTCATCGCTTACATCTAACCAATCGAATAGGTATACAAAAAGTATTTTATCTGCAATCACCCGGATAAAACTGGCATAAATGAAACTCACTCCGATGACCGCAACTAGTATTAAACCAATTATATATTTCCTTATCATATTACAAATATATAAAAGAAATATTGAGATTGCGACCCAGATACCTATCATGAATACCTAATTCAGCTAATGATTTGCTGACCCCTTGCGGGGGTCATGGGGGCGCTTCCAAGCTTTTAGTAGGAAAATGTGATATAACACCTGTTAGTTTTGTGGAATCAGCTAATAATAGGTATTTCAGGAAGAAAATTCTACACCTGGTGTAGAAGCCCAATTGGTGATGGGATTAATCACGTTCTTCTCACTTCTCGATTTGATATGCTCCCTGATTTCTTCTCTCCCGCGCCGGGGCTATATAACGATAATTTTAGAGCCAAGTATAATTAATAAAAGGTATTTTTATACTTGCTCTTATAAACAAAAGATATTAGAGCCAAATATAATTAATACAAGTTTTCACGATAATTATATGTGCATGTATAGTATATTGTCTCTTAAATTTTAAGTAATATGATATAAAGTAACAGGGGCGGAACCGGGAATTTTATCTTGGGTGCCAAGTAATATATACCTAATTAAGTCAATATGTAACTATATATATTTATATACACAATATTGATTTAAGGAATAAATAGCATGTGAAAATATATATTAGCGTCACGAGCTAACTCCTCAATGATAAAATGTTAAAAAAAAAACAAGAAAATGGTTATGATAGGGGTAAATTTGATATTTTAATTAACGGTCAAGTCCACCACCTATTTCAAAATATATTACTCAATTTAATTGTTCCTCGCACCCAAATCGTGATTAAAAGTGGGAAAAATCTATAATTAATAAGTTAGTTATATTGATAACTAATAGAAAAAGAGAAAAAAAGGATTTGCTATTTGATTTACTATAATTGGAATTGATTTAGTAAGTATTGAAAGAAAAAATCTTAGATAAAATTAAATATATTATGAATAATAGTATATGAAACTACTATAAATAATCATTTATAATTAATGTAATTAATGTATGAAAAGGTAGAATTTTTTTTTAAAAAAAATAGAGAAACTTGAAGGATTTAGATACAAGAGAGTTAATATGTCAAAATATAAAATATTAAAAATTATACATAAGAATTAGTAAATTATGGGGGGCCAAAGTGAAATTTTACCATTTGTTTTTGTTAAAATTAGCACCCAACTATTGTAGCTCTCATTAGGGGAGTGGGGCCATGGTCCCTATTGCCCTCTAGATCCCTCAATCAAAAGTAGTAAAGAGGCCAGAACTCCTAACCTAAGGCAGAGATTGATTGTTATCTTCTATATCAATTTCATTTGGGCCCCCAAGATCAAAATCATGGATTCGGCACTGGTTGCATCTCCAAATCAACGTCATCGTTTACTCGAGATGATGATGCATGCATCTCATTTTCCACCTCATCACCAACCCGCATCTCTTTATGTTGAGGGGGTTTAGTAGACATCTATTGGGTTTCATTGTCGTTATCATATTGGCAATTTCTAATCTCTTTAACCTCTTGACACAAGGCACAAAAAAGGCAAAAACAATGGACTACGTAGGGATCAAAAAATGAGTCCTGCAAAATAAAACACCAACACAACCTGTTAATTAAGAACTGCTAGAGATAATATATATGTCAACACAATAGTCGTAATAATTATCTCAAGATTATTGCAACTAGGCATAAGACCCGCGCTTCGCTGCGGAGTCGAAAATTTTATGAAGAGATTTTTGTGAACCTTTGTTAATCGGACATTTGGATAAAAAATTATATAATATTAAATAAACCGTCAATCATGAGGTCATTTAATAAATAATTCAAATAAGAAAATGTTTGTTGATACAGATCTTGAAATATACAAATTCTCTTTTGAATTCTTTACGAAACTTGTAGATCAAATTTAACTTTCGGGGACTTTATGAAAGTCGTAAATCATACAATAACCTTTTAACCGACACTTAAATAATTTTAATCGGACTTGTGGATCCAAAATTGAATAATATTAAATAGACCGGCAATCGAAACTACCAAATTTGGGAAGTTTTTTTGTTTTCAATTGAAACATAAAAATTGATTTTTGAGTCCTTCATGAAAGTTGGAGATCATGAAATTGCCTTTTAATTAGACACCTGAATCAACTTAGTCGGACAAATAGAACAAAAAAATAAAGGTTAAGCGTTAAATCGATTAAGATATAATTAGTAAAGGACTAAGTAGTATAAAGTAGAAAAATATGAGGGTCATTTGATAAATAATGCAAATAAGAAAATGTTTGTTGATGGAGATCTTGAAACATAAAAATTTCCTTTTGAACCCTTAATGAAACTCGTAGATTAAATTTAGTTTTCGGATCCTTCATGAAAGTCGTATATCGTACAATAACCTTTTAAACCGACATTTGAATAACATTAATCGGACATGTGGTTCGAAAATTATATGATATATTAAATAGAACGGCAATCAAAATCACTAATTTCGGAAGTTTTTTTTTGAATTGATACATAAAAATTGGCTTTTGAGTCCTTCATGAAAGTTGTAAATCATGAAATCACCTTTTAATAGACACCTGAATCACCCTAATCGAACAAATAGAAAAAAAAATAAAGCGTTAAATCGATATGTAAAGGACTAAATAGTATAAAGTAGAAAAGTATGGGGGTCATTTCATAAATAAGAAAAATTGATGTTGGTGGAGATGGGACCCACCAAGGTATCTTATTCTCAAACTTCCTAAAATGCCCTTGATCATCAATTCAAATTACAAAAAAATCAAGCATGAAATGACCAAAATACCCCTATCCATTTCTACTTGGATCAATATGCTTAAACCTTTAGATTGGTTTTTTAGTCATTTCACTTCCTATTATTATTGTTTTTTTAGTCATTTCACTTCCTATATATACTACATATTATTTGAATAAACATATGGAAATTACCAAAAGATCCCTACCCCGGATTAATAAGGAGCGAGAGAACTAATTTTTTTCCGTCTTTTCCCACTTGGCCGATTACTTAAATGTCCTAACTTTTGATTCTTGAGGTGATTGAATAACTAGACTTTTTAGTCATTTCTCAATTGACTTTAATAAAGTACTGGAATTACTAAAAGATCCCTACCCCGAATTAATGATAAGCTGGGTGGAATTACTAAAAGATCTCTACCCCGGATTAATGATGAGCTGGAGAAGTAAATTTTTTTGTCTTTACCTACCTGGCAGATCACTTAAATGTCCTAAACTTTAATAGAGTAGTGGAATTACTAAAAGATTCCTACCAAGGCTTGCTTTTGGAGTTAGAGAGCTTATTTTTTTCGTCTTTTCCTACTTGGCAGATTACTTAAATGTCCTAACTTTTGATTATTGAGGGGATTAAATAAGTAATCTTTTTGGTCATTTCTCAATGGACTTGAATAGAGCAGTGGAATTAATAAATGATTCCCATCAAGGATTGATGATGACCTAGAGAACTAACATTTTTCGTCTTTACCTACTTGGCAGATTACTTAAATGTCCTAATTTTTTATTCTTGAGGGCATTAATAACTAAACTTTTTGGTCATTTCTCAATTGACAAATGACTCAAAAAGTCGCATGTCATATTCCTTTATTTCCTTCTTTCCCCTTACCTTTTTGGTAATTACAAGATTTCTCGAACCAGATTTAGTTAATTGCACCCTCCCATTTGTCAATTCCACAAGTACTGCATTTATTGACTTTGTTTTTTTTTTCCCGTCGATTATTTTTTGAAAAATCTGTACCTTAAAAAAGGAAATAGAATAATCCCAATAAACACGTCAAAGCACTGTCTCCATTTTAAATTTCCGACGAAAATCTTTTAATATATGCATGGTGATAAATAACGATTCTAAAAAAAGAACGCCCGTAGCGCCAACGCGGGCCGATCAACTTGTTATTATTGTTTTGTTATAATGTCTACCTTAATTACCTTACAAGAATTTTCTTAAAAAAGATTTTGAATGTTATAATAGAAAGTCGATCAATCTAACATGACTAATGAATACTAAATAGATTTGATATTTTTTAAATTATAACAGTAGTTTTACCGATTTATCTCGCCTAACGTGACATAGTCCAAACACTAACATCTTACAAGTTACAACAATAAATACCTTAAATTTCAAGACTTACCCTATAAATTTTAAGAAATTAAAATTGTGACTAAACTTTGTATCAATTTAGGTGGGACAATTTGGATGAAACAAAAATCGTTTTCATTACATAAAAATAGGTTTAAAAGTAATTATTATCGAATTATGTATTTTCTTTTATATGTTTATTTTAAAATTTATTTTAGTATTATTAAGAAGAAAATTATTACTATAAATAATGAAATAACACAATTATATATTGATCCCACTGACTTAAAATCCTGGCTCCGCCGCAAGCTATCATACAACAAACACAGGCATATGAGGTCGTCCAACCTAAAACAAGATGTATTGATGATTAATAAATGCTAAAAAATGCTAGTTAGGATATTATACATAGAATATGATACTTACAACTATGATAATCTTCATGACAAGCCAAAAGGTTAGTTGTCCAAACTTGTTCAGCGGTTTGAGTCCTTCTAAGTTCTCTCAATAATAATAATAATAATAATAATAATAATAATGATGATGTAAAGTTCAATTAAATCGTATTAGTGCATAAAACTAATATATATCAAAATGAAATTGAATTATACCTTAAGAGTTTTTGCACGGGGATGTTGAATTGGTTCTTCAAACGATTGATCGAGTTCTGTAGGCACTTCTTGAATAATGTATATATATAAGTAGTATTGGTAGCCCTTGTAAGCATACAAGAGCGGGGTTGCTCTATCTAAAATATGGTGTCATATTTTTATGGTAATGGGACATTCCCCTGACCAAACGCTACTTTATAGTCTTTTTTGATAACTTCTCTATTTGTTAATGGCTTAATACCCTTGTTGCTCCCTAAATTTGTGCAATTTGGACGTTTTGTCGCTTGAACTTCATTTTTGGATGTTTTGCCCCATGAATTCTCAATTTGGAGTCTTTTTGGTCTCCCTCAAACGGTAGGCGACGCAATGCCACGTCAGACCAAACCACTGACATGGGTATCGTCGTGCCTAACATTTGAAAGAGACTAAGACTCCGTTTGGTTCACAGAAATTGATTTCCAGAAAATATTTTCTACATTTTCTAATGTTTGGTTCACGGAAAATAATACAGTCAACAGAAAATATTCTTCTGGTCAATGGAAAAAGACCCCATTCCAAAGGAAATTGTCTTCCGCTCTGGAGGAGCGGAAGACAATTTCCGTGGAACGTGTTGAGCCCTCACTCCCCCCACCCCCTTCCCCACAGCACCCAAAACCCAATCCTAACTTTTCTTCAACCTTCTGTCACAAGCCCTCCATCGCCACCTTTTCCTTTGCCGGCGAGGTCACCGACGTCTTCCTTCCCACCTCCATTTCTGACCATACAAACTGAAATTATCATTAAAAAAAAGGCCAAAACATGCTCCAAATCCCAAATCCCTAATTTCATGGTTTTTTTTAACTCAACTTATTTACAGAAATCCTTATTCAGTTTCATGGGGTCTTAGCTTCATGGCTTTTTAAGCTTCCTTTATCACACTTAAAGCAGATCTGGTTATGCGCTAGAAAGCTTTCGAGATGGAGATTAGGCTCGCTAAGACCCCAAGGAAATCAATAACATTTGACAGTTTCGAGTCAAGTCTGGGGATTTTCTTTTTTATTTGCTTGAGATTCCGGGACTTTATTACCTAACCTCTGAATCTATGGAGGCTCCTGTCATGGGGTGGTCTGTTTCTTTGATTACTTTTTGGAAGGACATCCCTTTCAAGTGGCAAATTTGTTTTCACTTTCAAGGATAAAACATTCAAGTCAAAATTCATGGATAAAACATCCAAACCATACAAGTTTAAGGGAGAAAAAAGGCTTTAAGTCATTTGTTAATAACTTCCATACATGTCAGTCACAATTTTCTTTAATTCTATGTGAAACACTCACACCATAAATTATTATGACAACCGGTAAATCTATGACACCTAAGCAATATTTAAATAACTTAGTACTAACACTAACAAAAATTATAAGAAAAAAAATAAAAGTAATTATGAATTGGCCAAAATAAATTACTTTGTAGTTGTAATTATGGCAAACTTCTGTAGTTGTAATTTTGGCCAAAATAAAATACTTTGTAGTTGTAATTATGAGAGCGAGAGTAAATAGACAAACCCCCCATGTGACCTTCAAGGCTTCAAGTGCTTGTGTGGCTGAAGCTTCTGCCACATGTCCAACAATATTTTGGCCAGGAGAGACTTTTGTTTTTGGCTTTCACCTTCTGAAAAATCACCAATACATGGATGGAGGTTTGGTATTTGGACCATTCAAGTTTGATATTTAGATTATTCAAGTTTATATCATTTTGAGTTCCAAAGTAGAAAATATAGTACTACTAATTTTTAAAGAAAAAAATTGCATTGGATTTTGATATAGATTATTAAGTTTGTACGAAGTGTTGTTGTTTATTTATCTGCCGGTTCTACTGTCTGATACCCAATCTTCTTTTTTATCCATGTTTTTAACATACATGAAGAAAGAGAAATATTAAGGAAAGATTGAAGAACATGTGACTTCCTTGACACCAGAAAGTTGATTTCTGCTTTTTTTTTTGGCGAAACAGCTTCAGCATAAATTGCATAAAAGTTGAATTAGAAGAAACATCAAATACAACATATCTTATCTAGAAATTCCCCTGTTTGTGGTAGGATGATCCCTCACTACAAGTCGGCATATTAAATCAAGTTAATTGGTACATTTACTGGCAAGGGCCTACAAACGAGTACTAGCTTCAATTATATATAGGGGTTTGCTATTCACCGCCCCCCTTTTGCTAAATATCGTCCCCCTTTTTTATAATTTTTGACATTTTTGTCCTTTGCTCCATTTTGTAATATTTCAAATCCTCTGAAATCTCCAAGCTAATTACTAACGTAAAACAAGCCGAGAACTCCGGAAATGGACGATAACGTGGGATTGAGATAACCCTAAATACCGCCCTAATAAAACTAATTAAAACTAATAAACTATTAAACAATCAAAATTTAGATTAACAGTAGTTAATCATAAATTAACTAATTAAAACTAATAAACTAAGTAATTAAATACTAATTAATTAAAAATTAATTTTTTTTTAAAGAAAATTGGCTTTGCCGCCTATTTTGGGCGGCATGCCATGGCCTTGCCACCCAGTTTGGGCGGCTTGCCCATGGCATGCCACCCAGGCTAGGCGGCACAGCCCTTAAAACAAAAACAAACCCAAAAATTTAAATTTTTTTTTTCTCTAGATCTGGATTTCCATAATGTAAAACTTACAAATTTGACTTTTAGGGTTTGAAGGTTGAGAGTTTGAAAAAATTATTAGAAAGTTTAAAATATGAATAAAGGGCAAAAGTGTAAAAAGGGGAGCTGTATTTAGCAAAAGGGGGCCGGTGTTTAGTAATCCAGTTATATATATCAATTAAAGAAGAAAATAGTTTAATGAACAAAATGGTCATTGAACTTGTATTAAAGTAACAATTTGGCCCCTGAAATATCATTTTTGTCAATTTCAATCTCTGAATTTGCAATTTTAGAACAAATTGCCCTAAACTATTCTATTAGAGTCCATTACAAGTGGAATTTTATCGAAATGTGCAATTTCAACGAGCCGTGGTCTTCGGTCCCATTAAAAGTCAATTTGTCCTAAAATTGCAAATTGAATGGTTAAATTGACAAAAATGATAATTTGGAAATCAAATGTCATTCTTTTTACAAGTTCGAGGTCTAATTTGTCCATTAAATATGGAGAAAATAGGCCGTGGGACTAGTTTTCCTTATTGGGTACAATTCGGTTCGACTTTGAATTTAGTAAGTATCATAATGGCCATTGGATATGGAGGAATTTGTATGAGAAACACATGCAATTAAAATTGAAAGTAATTAGTTTGAGGCCTCTCTTACAAATCCATCAAGTAAAAATATAAACCACTCAATAGGACATGCAAATGAAGAATTAGAAAATTTGGTATATATGGTCTGTTGGTATTGAAGGTTGTGATGATTTCAATACCAAAAACGAAACAAAATGAAAATAAATATAATCTAGAATGTAGTTGAATCATCCATGCAATGTTATAAAAAGAAGACTTATAAGATCATATATAACCTAGTATGGACACGATTGTCTTGTCAATTAGCAAGGGAAGGAATCTTGTGCAAGAAAATCTAAATGGTGACGAAAACAACATTTTTTTGTGATCTAAATTGTTGTTGGTATGAAAATGTCTATTGATCAAGGAACAAAACAAGGTAGGGAAATATATAGTAACGGTTGAGGCTTTGGTGACGGTTTGTATATGATTTGATGAAGATGGGGCATCAAACGTGGATGCTAACAAAACCGTACCAATTTCCTACCAAGCTGTGGTCCTTGGTGTGTGTTTATTTTGCTGTCAACTTCGATATTACATAATATATGATATAATTGATATAATTTTTGCCAATGGGAAGCCAACAAAATTCTTAAAAGTGAAAGGGAAATTTATCTTTCAATGCCAACATTTGGGGTCTTTGCAGCCTCACAAAGCTGATAGAGTTCCATATTGTTTTCTGTGATTGAACTTTGATGATAGTAAAATTTTTTTTCTTCTTCAAGCAAATGTGACAGAAATGATGGAAATCAACGACTTTGATACATCCGTACCTAATAAAATCTGTAAAATCTAAGGCCATGGGAAAATGGGTAGTGGAAAAAAGCTATGGGACCATTGTTGAGAGTAATGTTAATTACAGTTGGAATTTGGAAGTGTTATATTTATGAAACGTTATCTTGCTCTTTACCTGTTTGCCTTTTCTTTACACCACATCCCAGCAGAAAGCAGAAACCAGAAACCAGAAACTTCAAAAAGCAATGTTTTCTTCATGTTAAATTCGATGTATCATAAAAAGGAAAGAAGTCTTAAAGTGATGACTTTTTAGCAGGACCGGAAGGTTTTTAGTGAGTTCATTGTCATGGAAGAGAAGTGGCAGCACTGGCCCCATTACCGTTGAATTGCTGCAACTTGAATTTGAAGTCATTTTGATCAGAAATTATTGCAGGAGAGATTAAATTTCCTGCTTTTTGCAGGTGCTTACGAGAGTTCGTTTTCTTTCCCTCATCTCTGTCTCTTAGCCTGTTAAACTAGGGACCTTTTTCTTGTACTTGAAGGTGTGCAAAGTCTTTTAATTATTCAATCAAAGTACTTACTTTTTTTTTTCTAACTATTTCTGTTCAATCAGTTTTTAGTTTTGGGATGTGTTTTTACCAGAATTCTAGTTTTAGTTCTGGATTTTAATGTTTGTTGCTGTTAAGTGTTTAAAAGTAGGTAGAATTATGAATTGAAGAAAACTGCAGCAGACTTTATCATGTCGGTATATATTTAGTTAAAAAGTTCTGAAAGGATTTCAGCTGCATTTTTTTCCTTGTATAGTTTCTAATTCTAGTTGTTCAAAATCATGGTAGCTGTGTAATTCTTCATGTTTGGTACAATTTGTAAGCAAAAAACAGAAAACTATATCAATTCAAAGATATGACATTAGATACAAACTTTTGCTTTAACATAAAGACTAATTCTAACTCGGCAATGTTATGTATGCAGCCTCCCCTGCATTTACAGGACAAGAGTTAAAAATGGAGAAACCAAAGGGCAAGGGAAATATCCAATCAACTATTGAGGTTTTCGAATCAGCGGGTACTCGAAATGTTGGACAATCTGGTGATACAAGTGAGGGTTTTAGTACGCAGGCGTTAGCGGAAGAGAATGTTGCTTCTGCTGCAAGGAAGGAGCCTGCTAACAAGTGGATGGCCTTTGGAGGAGAGACTGCCAAAAACCCTAAGAAAGATGAGTCAATCAAGAACTTGAGTGAGAGTAGCTCTGCAGGGAAAGATTCAAATGGACAGTCCACTGGTAGAATTTTAACTGAAGCTAACATAGCTAAAAGGACTGCAGAATGGGGGATTGCAGTGAAGTCAGATGTTGGAGAAGGTAGTTTCAAAATTATTGGTAAACCATCAGGGCCATTTGGAGAAGGTGATCAGACCAAAAATTTCTTGGAGAGATTTTCAATGGAGTCGGCAAGGACATCAGGGGATTCAAGTTATGGATTGGAAGGCATTCCTAGGGTGTCACAAGAGCTGAAGGATGCTTTGGCAACCCTGCAGCAAACTTTTGTTGTATCTGATGCCACCAAACCAGACTGCCCTATTATGTATGCCAGCAGTGGGTTTTTCACCATGACTGGTTATTCATCCAAGGAGGTCATAGGAAGAAACTGGTAAGTTTCATTGCTTTTAGATATGTAGGGAGGCAGTTGGAAGCCATTCCTAAGGGACAAATTGCAACCATTCAATACTCAAAACCCCCAAAAATCATTGCAGATTTACAGTTTTTTGTGACCAGAATATTGGCATTTTCTCTTTACTTTTGGTAACAATCCAGATGTATTAAGAAATGAAAAGGACAGGTGAAGACTGAAGAACAATAATACAACATTCACATTTGAGTTACAAATGTTGTCTTTATTCTGCCTTTAGTAGGTCTTAGTAGCTTGTAACACCCTTTCATAGGTCAGCAGGGTCAATGACACATGATTCATTTTGCTATTTTATAAAGTAAAATAGCAGAATAGTACTATCAATCTCAATAATAATTTGAAAGCTGAGGGTGTTATTATATATGCAGCCGCTTTCTTCAAGGACCAGAAACAGACAGGAAAGAAGTTGACAAGATTAGAGAAGCAGTTAAGACTGGAAAAAGCTATTGTGGCAGACTCCTCAACTACAAGAAGGATGGAACTCCTTTCTGGAATCTTCTCACTGTCACTCCCATAAAAGATGACAATGGAAACACCATCAAATTCATTGGGTTAGTTTTTCTTTCTTCACAAGTTATTATCTTAATGTGGATTTTTCTTTTCTTCCAAATGCGTAACTGTTGAAAGAAAATGCTGTTGTTCAGAATGCAGGTGGAGGTCAGCAAGTACACAGAAGGAATCAATGACAAGTCATTGCGGCCTAACGGATTGCCAAAGTCGTTAATTCGTTATGATGGTAAAGATTATACCTTTTCTTCTGGCAGGGGTGTGTTTTATTAGGTGTGACTTTCAATTTATATAAGTAAAAATCTTTCATTTTTTTCAACAGTTCGTCATGAGGACATGGCCTTAGATTCCATCACTGAGGTTGTCCAAACTGTGAAACGTCCTCAATCTCACATTCGGACAATAAGTAATGATACCACAAACAAGATTGAAGAACAGGAAAAATTCAACCTTGATTACTTTCTGCCTAATTCTGCTGATGGTGAGAGTGTTAGTACCCCTGGCAGATATACTCCGCGGTCAGATTTCAGTGCTGCTACTCCTATGGAAGACATTGGCAAGAAATCTAGTAGAAAATCCGCTCGCATTTCTTTGTGAGTGTTTTTGGTTTTAATTTCATATTTTGCTCTTATTGGACCGATGCTATGCACACATTTCCTAGGACATTTGCTAGGATTGTGCTTAGACTCTGAAATGAGTATTGATACATGACCTTTTGAACCAGGTTTAAAGCAAAGTCAGTCCCCAAGCAAGAAAAAGAACCAGCAGTTATTGAACCAGAGGAGTTAATGACCAGAGACATAGAAAGGACTGACAGTTGGGAACGTGCCGAAAGAGAAAGGGCCATTCGCCAAGGGATCGATCTAGCAACTACATTGGAACGCATTGAAAAGAATTTTGTGATCACAGATCCTAGACTCCCTGATAATCCCATTGTAAGGATGAACTCTCAGTAAAATTTATAAATCAGAAGACAAATTCTAGTTAGTCTGTTTTTCTAGTTAGAAAAATGGTGCAGATATTTGCATGCTCACTATGATCTTTCAATGTATGCAGATATTTGCATCTGATAGCTTTCTTGAATTGACGGAATATACACGAGAGGAAATCTTGGGAAGGAACTGCAGGTATTATGCCATTAGTTTGTTTGTCCTACTTCAATTTTAATAGCTAACAACTTTCAATGAAATATGGAATATGGATCATATTAAAAAGCAGGATGACATTTTTTTAACAGGTTTCTTCAAGGACCAGAAACTGATATGTCAACTGTCTCAAAGATAAGAGATGCTATTAGAGAACAAAGGGAAATCACTGTTCAGTTGATCAACTACACAAAGAGCGGTTTGTATTATAATCACCAAAAAAGTTGAAAAAGGCATGAATTAGCAGAAAACTATAACATATTTCACTGAATTTTATAACTTTATGATATGCAGGGAAGAAATTCTGGAATTTATTTCACTTGCAGCCTATGCGTGACCAAAAGGTATTTAGACTTTTCATTTTTTTCCCTTCTTTTTTTCAATGCAGGAAGAGTTACCATTTCTAATTATATACTCACAATCTTGTCACTTGTTAATTTACAGGGTGAGCTTCAATACTTCATTGGTGTCCAACTTGATGGAAGTGATCATGTTGAGCCCCTAAGAAACCGTCTGTCCGAAAGAACAGAACAACAAAGTGCTAAGTTGGTTTGTATCATTCTCTTCTTCTAATTACATACAGAGGAAAAAAAATGCAAGTTCAGTTGCTCAATATATAGGTTGTGTTCTTTTGGGGTTTTAGATTTTGGTCTGATGTCTTGACATGTTTTAATCAGGTAAAAGCCACAGCAGAAAATGTGGATGAAGCTGTTAGAGAACTCCCTGATGCCAATTTGGTAAGGTATCTTTCTTGCTCATAGAATTATTAAATAGCAATGTCTTAATCATTGATGTAATTAGAATCCTATTTATTGACTTTTATATTGTGGAAATATTTGCAGAGACCAGAAGATTTGTGGGCAATCCATTCTGAGCCTGTCTTCCCACGGCCTCACAAAAGAGATAGTCCTTGTTGGCTAGCAATTCAGAAGGTACCAAGTTGTCCCATTTTTCCAAACTGAAAATTTCTAACTCAATTAGGTTCTGATTTACTGATTTATCATGTTTCTGGGTATTTTACAGATCACTTCTCGTGGTGAAAAGATTGGTCTCGATCATTTTAAGCCCATAAAACCCTTGGGCTGTGGTGATACTGGCAGGTACTGTGAAAACCCTATATAACACATAAACAATAAATGAGATATATTTGGAATGTAAATAACTAAGTAAATTTTCTTTTCGGGTATGAATTCTTAGGTCTTTTCAATATCTAAGATTATTGTATTTGTGGTATTTCTTGCAGTGTTCATCTGGTGGAACTGAAAGGTTCAGGGGAATTATTTGCTATGAAGGCAATGGAGAAGTCAGTAATGTTGAATCGAAATAAGGTCTGCTTCTTGCTTAATATTGAATGTTCAAATAAGCAATTTGCATTTCTGGATGGATATCATCAAAATATAGAGATTTCAGTACTTTTGTGTCCATTTTTGGAAATTTAAAACTGTTAAGAAACATTTGGAGTAGCTGCCTTACTTAGTTCCCGTTACAGGTTCATCGAGCTTGCGTTGAAAGGGAAATCATCTCACTTCTGGATCATCCTTTCCTTCCATCATTATACTCTTCATTTCAGGTTTTCATTCACATTCTTGATACTTAAGTATATTGTGGCCTTCATATCGTGTTAGAATTGATAAATTGCTAGTTGTCATTCTAATTTGGAATATTGAGTTAAATTTACCAAATGAATTGAAGTGTACTAATGTTTTGTTATCTCCTCAGACTCCCACACATGTTTGTTTGATAACAGACTTTTGCCCTGGTGGAGAGTTATTTGCCCTGCTTGATAAGCAGCCTATGAAATTTTTCAAAGAAGAATCTGCTAGGTATACCTATATTCCTACTGCTATGTCATGTAATTACTACTTAAGCATTGTAAAATTCATTATTGGGGTAATTTGTGGACAGAAGAGATTAGACTCCTAGTATTTTTCAAGTGTATGTTTCTTGTTAGTTAGACTTATGATTTGAATTACTAAAACTGCACACTACTAAAGTCTGTTTTTCTTACTGCTGTGTTCTTGTCTTGCTTCTCCAGGTTCTATGCAGCAGAGGTTGTCATTGGTTTGGAATATCTTCATTGTCTTGGTATATTGATAATCTTAAAATTAGATACATTTGTCAATATAATCAGAAAAAAACTGCAAAAAAAAAAAAAAAAATCTTCTGCTTTTCTTCTCACTATGCTTTTTCATCATGATTTATGATAGGAATAATATACCGAGACCTGAAGCCGGAAAATATTCTACTCCAGAAGGATGGGCATGTTGTATTAACAGACTTTGATTTATCATTTATGACATCCTGTAAACCCCAAGTATGTGACTTTTTTTTTAGATGGTTCATTTGAAAACTATAATATATTGATACATTTGCATGAGATTAAAGTTCACAATGAATAACAGGTTTTGAAGCATGCGGTGTCTAATAAGAGAAGGAGATCTAGGAATATACAGCCGCCAACATTTGTTGCAGAACCAGTTACACAGTCAAATTCATTTGTTGGAACTGAAGAATACATTGCTCCAGTACTGTGACTCTGTTCATTCTAATAATTCATTCATATATTCAACTCAAATCATTACAGATATATATAGCAAAATAATGTACTCTCTTCCTATTATATTATATATTTAATTAACATACTTGTAATTACAATTTACTTTGTTTTCAGGAAATTATTACTGGTGCAGGACACAGTAGTGCAATTGACTGGTGGGCTCTTGGTAAGTGGATGGTGAATCATAATATTCTCAAATTCTTTGCCTGGCCTAGTTAATATTCTGACATATATATGGGATTTTTATTTGGAATTTGTAGGTATTTTGCTGTATGAGATGCTCTATGGGCGAACGCCTTTCAGGGGTAAAAACAGGCAGAAGACATTCTCCAACATCTTGCGCAAAGACCTCACCTTCCCAAGTAGCATTCCGGTAACACTTTCACCATGAACCACCTTTTGTCATTGCACATTATATCCTCATAATTTGTTTCTAGTTGCTGAACTTAACATGTTTGATATATTACAGGTTAGTCTTCAAGCTAGGCAGTTGATTAATGCATTGTTGAACCGGGACCCTGCCTCTCGTTTGGGGTCGAGCACTGGAGCCAATGAAATCAAGGAACACCCTTTCTTCCGTGGCATTAACTGGCCTCTTATACGCATGCAGGTGAGACTAGTTCCGTAATTTGGAGGCAGAACAGAACATACGCTTGTTTTTCTATGTTTCTTGGAATGGAAGCAACTTTGTAGCTGCTTACACTGTTTGATTGGTGTTTTAACATTGCAGAGTCCACCACCATTAGAGGTGCCTCTTCAATTAACCGTGAAAGATGCTGATGACACCAAAGAAATAAGCTGGGAAGACGATGGAGTGCTCACTAATCCTATGGATATGGATATTTTCTAAAGGTTCATTTCTTTTCATTTAATCAGATTCAAAATTGGGTGTTTATTTTCATATGTTTTGCTTCATTGTAGATTTACGTTTACCTCCTTTTCTTGAAATATTGCAGATGGATACATTTTGCTGTACTTATTCTTCATCAAAAGCAGGTATATGTACAGTGTAGTGAATCGACAAACAAGATGCTTTGAAAGTGCAGTTCAAGATGAAGCTACTTGATCAGCTTGGTAGCGGCACATTGCCGATTATTAAAGAGCATAAAATGGTCCTTATTTAACATATTTAGACTGTTATGGCTGGGTTGATCGTGGATACAGATATATGAAGGAGAAGAGTGTTAAAGGAGAAGGGATAGATTGCTTGGGTCCATGGTGTAACATTCTTATAGTGGAGCTGTAGGTATGAGTTTGACTCGCTATCGGGTTATGTTCTAAATAAAAGTGTTATTAAATCCTGATTAATGAAAATGAAATCTTGTTGATATGAATTGGAATTTGGATTCAACCCCTTCTTTTTTCACTTTTCTCCAACCCTACCCCATCTCTGTTGAAGGAATAATGAACATTTGTTGGCATGATTGCTCAAAGTTGAGGAATAATAACAGATAACGATAATGAAAACGAAAACGAAAATGAACAAAATCAACAAGAGTGTTGCATGTATAGCCAACAAAT
Source organism: Corchorus capsularis (assembly GCA_001974805.1). Classification (NCBI taxonomy): domain Eukaryota; kingdom Viridiplantae; phylum Streptophyta; class Magnoliopsida; order Malvales; family Malvaceae; genus Corchorus; species Corchorus capsularis. Next base: position 27,554 of record AWWV01011483.1, read on the forward strand.
TCATGCTTGAAACCCAATTCATGACAATATACAACATATAATGATATAATGTGTGAGATATAGAGCTTTCAATTCTACGATCTCTCAAATCTACATTCACAACATACAATTCAGTATTCCGAATGAAATCAAAAAAGAATTTAGTACAGATGATTTTCCAAACTCAACTGAGACAAAATGAGATCACTCTTCGGAACCTACTTTGTGGCCTGTGCAATTATATTGCTAATGGAACTGGCCTGCTCTTTGGCAGTCTCCACCAGTGAATCCTACAAACCCAACAGAGCAATCTATTTCAGAAATAGGTTTAAGAGTTTTGGTAAATTCAATTTGAAATGCATTTCTGATTATGACAACCCAAGACATTTTATGGATGCAAAACTCTACCTGTGCAGCTATCAAACGTGCAACCGTTTTCTTGCTTGACTCTTGAAGTTCACCAGCAATCAAGAGTTCATCCAATATATAGTAGGCCTTCAATGTAAAACAGCAGCAAAGAGTTATTAAGCACATATCCTGTTTTAACATCCGTGATGATGTATAACCTATAATTTGTTGACATCATTCACAAGCTGACATAAGCACATACAAATTTTTTTTAAGCCCCAAAACCATCACATAAATGCTTGTCCATTACCATTATGGAGAGGACTGAAGAAAGATCCCAAGCATAACTATATTTTTCTAGGAAAAAGAGTGTTCATGTCTGTGGGGTTGTGTTGTGGGGGTGGGGGGTCTCATTCTAGGTCACCCAGGTTAACAATGCCACCAGCCCTTTTTGGGAATGGGATTTATGAGACAAGTAGGAAATCGATCCAGATAGATGAAAGTTAGGCTTAAGAATACTTGGAGACTGGAGAACATGAAGAGTTACTATAGAATGGGTGTAGGCATAATTCAAAGGAAAGGAGGACATAGAGGTTAAATTAAGTAGAGAAGAACAGGCATAAATAAATATAATTCGAAGGATAGGAAGATATGGTGGATATATTAAAGGATGAGAAGAATGAAGGTTTAGGGGAGTAAGTGCTGCTAAAAGTACACAAATGAGAGAGCAGAACTTCAATACAAACTCTCGAGTAAAGAAAACCCCTAAGAATATGTAGATGACAAACACAATGAACATACCTTGTGAAAGTTGAAGATCAAGTCCAATTCGCAGACCTGGATACAAATCAATTCACATTAGACACACACATAACAGGTCTTGTCAACACAAGATCAAGTTTAAGTTTGCTCACACTGCCAAAGTAACGGTCAAGAATCTCAACAAAGTGATGAATAATTTCTAGGATCTCTAATTCATTATCATCCTGGTCAATGCACATGCAGAAGTAAAGACTAGCATATCTGCATAATTTCATCCGAAATTTAGTCAGTAATATACAAAATGATCACATAGATTCATATTAAAAGAAATCTCACACTCATATTGTAGCATTACCTTTTGTAAACGACTTTATATCCTCTCCATTCCACAAAGTTACAGAGTTTGGGTCCTCTTGTGAGAATCACTCCACTAAGCTCACGGATAACCTTCTCAAAATGCATTATCATAAAGCATTAATACCATGCAAGCAAGAAAAGCTTCAAGAAAGCCTCAGAAAAAAATTGCAGAAGAACAATGTGCCAGAATCTTCTTATTATAATGAATTTATATTTTACAGTGCAGACTTGCATAAATAATCAATGAAATTGAAAAACATATATATCATCCATACCTTTGTCCTTTCCTTCTGAGAGTAAGGAGAATACCATTTCGTCAACCTAACTTTCCCTTGTCGACTAATTAGAAGCACAAATTGAATCTGCAACATTGAAAAAAGATCATAGATTATAGATAGAAGCAATACAAATAAACTCAAGTTACACCTTGATTCAAATTCCTAAATAAAGTTAAACAATTAATAATAGAAAAAAAGATGACATCGCAATATGAATAAATTCACTAGCTTGCACTAAGAGAGCTAAGAGTCGTCCAATAGGTTGAGTAAGTATAACTTCTGCAACATGCCAACATTACACAAGCTTTATGTATTTCTATTTCTTAGACAGCATTGGAAACAATAACATTCAGCTTTGCCATCCAATCAGCCCGTACCTTCATAGCAAATTTTATAAACAGCATGATCCTTCATATATCAACAACAACTTCATCCACAACAAATGATCCAAAAAGATAATAAAAGCAAAATGATGCTTTCAGTATGAGTAATAAGTTAATACCTCAGGGAAATCAATATAAAAACAACGCTGTTGCTAACAAAATTTTCATAGAGATCACAAGAACTACATAGTTAACCTTGATTTATTTCAAAGTAACCATCAAACTGAAATGTTTAAACTACAATCAGAAATGATTATAATTCAGACTCAACTAGAAAGAAAGAAAGAATAAGCTGAAAATAAGGAAATAAGTTGGATCTAATAACATAAGTCAAGGAAAACCATCAAAATGAAGCGATTGCAATGAAATGAAACCATTATTAACAAAAAAATAACAGTAGAAGCAACCAAGTTACAGATCCAAAGAGGAACGAGAAGGTGCAAAGCTTAGATTCAATAATCTAGGGCACGAATGGGGGATTTGAGGATTAAGAATCGAAATCATGCATCTAAACAGCAGAAAAAGGCAACAAAAAAAAAAAAAAAACAGATCCCAGTTTTGGATGAGAATGAGAAACGAATACGATTATAATACATGAAAAAATCGAAATAATAGGGAAAAGAATATGAAGATGGAGAATAAGTTACCATCGTTGATTATGGCCGTGAAGTCAAAATAAAACAGCCGGTGTTGTCCTTAAGCTCAGAATCCGGTAGTCCGATTCGGAGCTTCTACCGCTGCTACGATTTTATAGTTAATTGTTGGAACAATTTTAATTTCGTTTCCAAGCGGGTCATGCTTGGGCCCTCGTTTCTACCTTCGCGAATAACTTACGACCCAACCCAAACTGAAATGAATAGCTGGCCCAAATTTAAGAACCCAATCTACTTATGAATTCCCTTTTTTTTTTTGCTACTACTTATGAATTCCTTTGTTTGTGGGTTATGACTTCTTTGAAAAATTACTTCCTCAAAAGATAATTAAACAAGGCTCTTGAGTCTTGACGTCCACATATGGATTTAGTTTTTTTTTTTGTACAAACCCCTTTCGGTAAATAATTTGACTTTAACTAATTCTTTAAAAAAAAAATTAATCCGGAGTCGAGCTGCATCGGACTTTGATTAAAAACAATTTTTTAGTGCTTATTTTTCTTCATTTATAAAATTCGGACATGAGACCTTACTTGAAAAACGTTTAGCTCCTTCCACTTAACCGAAGATGCATTAGTTCATATATGGAGGTTGAAGAAGTCAAGCAAGAAGGTAAGACTGACATGTTTGGATTTTGGACATGGATGACCCAATATTTGAATATGTTCTTTATGCCATATGCTTATGTTATTTTCTAAGAAAATAATAATAAGAAACATCATTATCAAAATACATACTTTTTATGTTTAATTATGAAAATTATATCTCACAAAATAATTTAGATATATATTATATTATATTATTATTAAAAAACGACTTTTTGACTTGATTATTATTCATCATTAAATAATTAAAGCGTGGAACACTCCATCATCAAATCAAAATATACAATTTTAGGTCAACATGACCCAATTTGTTGCAGAAGGACAAGTGACAAAATGTTGTTTGAGGCAAAGCAAGTTACAACCATCTATGATTATCACAACATTACACCCAAGAGTATCAACAAGTTAAAATTTTCTTGTTGGTGTTATTTATGTCAAAAATACTTTTTACTCACAAAAATTTGCCATCAAATTATCCTGTCTAATTGTCACAAATTTAAAATAGCATTACTCATTTAGAAACATTTACATAATTAGTTCATTTGCTTTTTTTTTTTCTTTTGAGGTATACATTAGTTCATTTTCTGAATGGAATCATGCACCCTGCAAATACACTAATGCTATTGTATATATGTATATTCATTGACTTACTTATATATGCTTGTTATAAAATATCTATTAAAGTCTAATTCCATCAAAAAATTAAAAAAGAAAATTTTTTAAGCCTGATACACCAAAAACAAACTAATTGGACGGCTCATCAAAATTTAGCATGATTTCTTGCTATCATCCACCTGCCACACTCCTTTAATTAATTTGTTTGCTATGCCCTTCATCTGATCCCCTGGCCTGGCTATTTTTTTTTCCCGATTTAGGAGTACTATGGTAAATAATCTCATTAGATTATTAGATACATAAATACACGGATTTTTATTAGATTTTCACCAACGAATTTTAATTACAAAT
>AWWV01011484.1:0-50778 GCA_001974805.1 Corchorus capsularis
AGCCTACATCTGTGCCATTGTCAAACTCAAACTAAAATATGAACCATAGGAATTAAAAATTAATAAACTTTAATATTAACTCTTCCAATTTACATAGAAATATTGGCCTGCATAAATCAAGAGGCAAAAAGATATGCAGCTATTTCCATAATGGACCATATCTATATAATCTAGCTCTCATATAAATGAAATAATGTACATATATATCTACTCTCAATTAATCTGGGTTGGAAAAATTGGAAATGAAAATCATTAAAATGAAAGCCAAGAAGAAATTAGGTTGGAGGCCGAGGATGAATGTTGATCATCGGTATTGGTTCCACACTTTGCATGCGAAGAATTGACATTAGAAAACAAGAAAGATCTGCAAAGTGGGCAAGTAAATTGATCACGTTCCAACCATTTCTCAATGCAGTTCATATGGAAGACATGTTTGCATCTTTGGAGTTGGCTAACAACGTCCTCACTCTCGAACTCCACCAAGCAAATGGAACAGACTTCCTCGGATTCCCCGAGTTTCAAATCTTCGAATCTCGCCACCGGAAGGCAAACGTTAACGTCGCAGCAATTGCTAATTTGATCGTCGCCTCGATACCATGGGAAGACGAAGCAAAGTATTGAGAAAAGAGCATTTTTCAGGTGAAGGATTGGGATGTATAGGCAAGTGTAGAAAACAAGGGCAGCCATGCATAAACGAGAGTGGGAACACATTAGAGAAATCATTTTTGGATTTTTCAAAGAGGAAATGAAAGCTTTTTTGTAGGTTTTGTGGTAGGAATTATAGGATGGAATATTTGTGACTTGATAGTTTGATATGAAAAAATGAGAGGGAGGCAACCCCTTTATATAGAGAGTTTGAGTGAGTTTCATTAATGTTTGGAGTAAAAATAACATGCTAGTGTTCCCCAAATACTCTAATTGTAGCAATGATTTGACTTTTTTTTGGGAGGTTCGCTTCATCTTTTGCAAAAGAATATTAAAGTGTTTGAATTAAATTCTTTTAATAATAGAAGTCGTGTTTTTATTTTATTAAATGGGTCGTTATCGAACTCTGAATTCGGCGAGGCTGCAGGGCCGGCGCCTACCCCACACATCCCCCTCAGCCTTCTCTTTATTTTATTTTTTGGTAATGGAAAAAACAATTCATGTTTTAGAACTTAGATGCCACGCTTTTAGGCCAACGCAAGAAGCATGCAATTCTAATCATGGTTAATTAATTCGTTAATCACCCCGAATTGCCAATGCCACCGAACCTTTTACATTAGCCTTTCTACTATTTTTAACTTTTTTTTGGTACCCATCCTTTTTTTTAACAATTCATTTTTTCCCCTCACTAGACTAATTATGTGGATCCGTAACGTGGGATCTGACCCGTGTCGTGTATCTGGCTATAGTGGGTGAGACTACCAACGGGGGTAGCTGTGTACGCAAATCGAACCTGAAACCTGCTCAAGCTGGTACAAGCCGCTTACCACTTGATCCAACCCCTTGTTGATTATCCCTAACTCTTCTCTTACACAAATTATAGTTTGTAGCAATAGCATTAGAAAAAGCCCTCCAAGCCCTCAAATTAAGAAATTCTTAATATAAGTTAACTATTGAGGAAAACCCTAAATCATATCCAATATTATCATAAGTCAAAATCAGTTAATTACCTAGTAATATCAAAACTTAAAATCATAGCTTAAGACAATTTTTCTTTTTTAGAGACAATTGAAACATGACAATGTAGACGGCAAAACACTCCCAAAACAATAGTAAGGGAAGAGAAATGAGAAAAGAGGTATTTGGATAACTTTCACGCATATACAATAGTAACAATTTGCATCATTAAAAATATTAGAAGTGATGGAGTCACTTAAGGACCTAATATTGCTGCCATACATCCAACATAGGCAAATGAGACCCTTCTAACCTGAAACAATATGCATTAATGATTAATCAATGCTAAAAAGATGCTAGTTAGGATAATATTCGTAAAATAGGATACTTACAACTATACTAATCTTCATGACAAGCCAAAAGGCCAATAGTCCAAACCGAGTCCTTATTTGTTCTATCAACGGTTGTAATGGAAAGTTCAATAAAATCATATTAGTGCATAAAATTAATATAAATCGAAATGAAATTAAATTATACCTGAAGAGTTTGTGCACGGGGTTGCTGAATCGGTTATTCAATCGATTGATCGAGTTCTGTAGCCGCTTCTTGAATAATGTATATATAAGTTGTATTGGTGGCCCTTGTAAGCAGACAAGAGCGGGGTTGCTCTATCTGGAACATGGTGTCAAAGCCGGCTATAATTTAAATAACTTATTGTTTTAAACAATAATAAAGTTGAGTGACAATGTTGGATCTCGCAAAAAGTGAAGCTTGAGTTACCGTATATAATGATGATATCAAAGCCATGTGTAATTAATAAATGATATTTTTTATACTTTTATAAACATATGAGTCAGATATGATATTATTGAATAATGGATTATCCACATTCGCAGTTGCTTCACTCCTTTTGGTAAGCTTTACATTGCTTGAAGTGATCAATGCCTCCTTGTTCTTCATATGTAATAAGAAATGATATAATAACTTGAAAAATGCAGCATTTAAACAAAGAATCATAGTGCTAATTAAATTTTAAAGAACAATAGTGCTAATTACAATTTCCATGAAGAAATAAAAAGTGGATCTCTTTAATCCTAGGGTACGACTTTGATGGGTTGACAGTAATTTCCACTCATGCCAAATATCAGGAACCTGTTTGAAATCATTAATGCCTGCCATCCTTTTGCAATGGAGATTAGAAGAATGTAAAAGGAAAATAAGAAAACTAGTTATCATTTTTTTGGCCTTAACTAGGACTTACTTAATTTTAAACCTTCTAATATATAAAGATTCACAAACAAATTTAATAGGAACTAATTTTTATTCGATTAAAAAACTTATATATTTCATTATAATATTTGAAATATATAAAATAAATACTGAAATTGTGACCTAGATACCTACCCCAAGTAGTCAATCAAGTTGATGATTCGATGACCCCTTGCGTGGGTCATGGGGGCGATTTCAAACTTTTAGGAGAAAATGGATATATCACCCGTTAGTTCTGTGGAATCATGATCTCATAATAGGTATGTCCTGAAAAACAAGTCTACACCCGGTGTAGCCGCCCTTGGTGATGGGATTAATCACGAACCTCTCACTTCTCAATTTGATATGCTCCCTGATTTCTTCTCTCCCGCGTCGGGGCTATATAACATTGATATTAGAGTCATGTATAATTAATAAAAAAGCTATTTTTATACTTGGTCTTATAAACAAATGATATTATAGCCAAATATAATTAATACAAGTTTTCACGTTATCATGTATGTAGGTGTAGTATATTGTCGATCAAATTTTAAGGATTATGATATGAAGTGGTAAAGAAACCAAAACTCCTAACCTAAGGCAGAGATTTTTTTTTTTGGCCAAACGAAATATGTTTTTATCAAGATAAAGTGTTAAAACATAGCAAGATAGAGCCAGAGGCCCCCTAGTGACAAAACGAGAAAGAAAAACTACCTCCAACTAGTACCAAGAGACCCCTGACTAAAAAACTAATTATAAAGGGGGAGCGGGAAGGCCGTCCCTATTCAGAATATTAACTAAGGAGGATGGGGGGTTTTCAACCAAATTCTCTGGGCACATTCTCCTTTTCAATTGCTTGGCAATCCAATCTGCTACTGCATTTCTCATTCTATTGATCCATCTGATCCTGCAATTGTCAAAAGAAAACTTCAAAGAAGCTATATCTCAAACAATAGGGGCTATATCCAACTAACCTAGATGACTTGTCTCCTGAATGTTGTTAACTACAATCTAGGCATCAGTTTCTAGGGTGATTCTTTGGAGCTTCATTTGTTCTGCAACCTTCAGTTCTTCTTTTACTACCAAAGCCTCCGCTATCAGTATAGTCCTTGCTTTGATCACTTCACTCTTTCCACCAATGACTTTCCAGTCTTTGTCTCTATCCACAATTCCTATACCAGCTACTTTATCTTTTTCATTGAAAGTTGCATCACAGTTAACTTTAAACAATCATTCTTCAGGAGGTTGCCAGCTGATATTCTGACAATGTTTCTCAATCCTAGAAGCTTGCTCTTTTTGGTCCATAATGGCGAAGATCTCATTTATAGCTCTTTGTGAACTTTGCACTACTCTGATACGTACAATTGGCTGGTGTTTCAGAACAAAATCACATCTGGCCTTCCAAATGCACCCCAAAACTTGCCTAATGCTAATTTGAAGCTTAGCTTTCTCTTTATCACCAATATCCTTATTGTTTACCACAACTGTAAACCACACATCAAGGGTGTTGATTTTACTTCTATCAATTTTATATCCCAGACCTACACCAAACCAAATCAGACTAGTCCACTCACAAAGCAATAAAGTAAGTTTTGTTGTTTTAGGAGCTTTATGACAGATATGGCATAAAGGATTATCCCTAACTCTTCTCCTCCACAAATTATATTTTGTAGCAATAGCATTAGAAAAAACCCTCCAAGCCCTCTAATTAAGAAATTCTTAATATATGTTAACTATTGAGGAAAATCATAAATCATACCTAATATTATCATAAGTCAAAATCAGTTAATTACCTAGTAATATCAAAACTTAAAATCATATCTTAAGACAATATTTCTTTTTTAGAGATAGTTGAAACATGACAATGTGGACGACAAAACACTCCCAAAACAATAGTAAGGGTAGAGAAATCAGAAAAGAGGTATTTGGGTCACTCTTGCGAAAGGCAAAAACTACCATCGCGAGGGCCATACGAACTTTCATGCATATACAATGGCAACAATTTGCATCATTAAAAATATTAAAAGTGATGGAGTCACTTAAGGACTTAATGTTGCTGCCATACATCAAACATAGGCAAATGAGACCCTTCTAACCTAAAACAATATGTTTTAATGATTAATTAATGCTAAAAAGATGCTAGTTAGGATATTATTCGTAAAATAGGATACTTACAACTATAATAATCTTCATGACAAGCCAAAAGGCCAATAGTCCAAACCTCTTCAACGATTCGAGTCCTTCTTTGTTCTATCAACTGTTGTAATGAAAAGTTCAATAAAATCATATTAGTACATAAAATTAATATAAATCGAAATGAAATTGAATTATACATGAAGAGTTTGTGTACGGGGTTGTTGAATCGATTATTCAATCGATTGATCGAGTTTTGTAGGCGCTTCTTGAATAATGTATATATAAGTTGTATTGCTGGCCCTTGTAAGCAGACAAGAGTGGGTTGCTCTATCTCGAACATTGTGTCAAAGCCGGCTATAATTTAAATAACTTCTTGTTTTAAACAATAATAAAGCTGAGTGGCAATGTTGATCTCGCAAGTAGACACGCTTGAGTTATTGTATATAATGATGATATCAGAGCCATGTGTAATTAATATAAATGGTATTCTTATACTTACTTTTATAAACAGATGATATTAGAGCCAGATATGATGTTATTGAATAATGGATTATCCACATTCGCAGTTGCTTCACTCCTTTTGGTAAGCTTTACATTGCTTGAAGTCGATGCCTCCTTGTTCTTCATATGTAATCAAGAAATGATATATTAACTTGGAAAATGCAGCATTTCAACAAAGAATCATAATGCTAATTAAATTTTAAAGAACAATAGTGCTGATTACAATTTCCATAAAGAAATAAAAAGTGTATCTCTTTAATCCTAGGATACGATTTTGATTGGTTGACAGTAATTTCCACTCATGCCAGATATCAGGAACCTGGTTGAAATCAAGGAAAAAGGCTTTTTTACGCCCGCCATCCTTTTGCAAGGGAGACTAGAACAATATAAAAGGAAAAGAACAAAATGTAGTTATCATTTTTGTGGCCTGAACTAGGACTTACTTAATTTTATATTTTCTAATATATAAAGATTCACAAACAAATTTGATACGATTTAATTTTTATTCTATTAAAAACTTATATATTTCATTATCATATTAGAAATATTTAAAATAAATATTGAGATTGTGACCTAGATACCTACCCAAACTAGTCAATCCAGCTGATGATTTGCCGACCCTTTGCGTGGGTCATGGGGGTGCTTTCAAGCTTTTAGGAGAAAATGTGATATAACACCCGTTAGTTCTGTGGAATCATCTCATAATAGGTATGTCCTGAAAAACAAGTCTACATCCGGTGTAGCAGCCTTTGGTGATGGGATTAATCACGAACCTCTCTCAATTTGATATGTTCCCTGATTTCTTCTCTCCCGCGTCGGGAGTATATAACGATGATATCAGAGCAATGTATAATTAATAAAAAGCTATTTTTATACTTGCTCTTATAAAAAAATGATATTAGAGCCAAATATAATTAATACAAGTTTTCACGTTATCATGTATATTGGTGTAGTATATTGTCGATCAAATTTTAAGGATTATGATATAAAGTAGTAAAGAAACCAAAACTCCTAACCTAAGGTAGAGATTTTTTTTTTGCCCAAACGAAATATGCTTTTATCAAGATAAAGTGTTAAAACATAGCAAGATAGAGCCAGAGGCCCCCTAGTGACAAAACGAGAAAGAAAAACTACCTCCAACTAGTACTAAGAGACCCCTAACTAAAAAACTAATTACAAAGGGGGAGCGGGAAGATCGTCCCTACTCAGAATATTAAGTAAGGAGGATGGGGGTTTTTCAACCCAATTCTCTGGGCACATTCTCCTTTTCAATTGCTTGGCAATCCAATCTGCTACTGCATTTCTCATTCTATTGATCCATCTGATTTTGCACTTGTCAAAAGAAAACTTCAAAGAAGCTATATCTCGAACAATAGGGGCAATATCCCACTGACCTTGATGACTTGTCTCCTGAATACTGTTAACTTCAATCTAAGCATCGGTTTCTAGGGTGATTCTTTAGAGCTTCATTTGTTCTGCAACCTTCAGTCCTTCTTTTACTACCAAACCGTCCGCTATCAGACTAGTCTTTACTTTGATCACTCCACTCTTTCCACCAATGACTTTCCAGTCTTTGTCTCTAACAACAATTCCTATACCAGTTTCTTTATCTTTTTAATTGAAAGCTGCTTCACAATTAACTTTAAACAATCCTTCTTCAGGAGGTTGCCAGCTGATATTCTGACAATGTTTCTCAATCCTAGAAGCTTGCTCTTTTTTTTTTTTGAAAGGCTGGAAGAATATTATTGATAGAGAAAACAAAAAGTACAAAAATATCTGCTATAAAGTCCAACCAAGAGCAGATCAAAGAAAGATAGGAAACAACAAAATGATTCCAAGTTCACATAGAGCAAAAAACGTTGAAAAAACTAAGACCAAAAGAAGCCATCAAAAATCCAGCAATCAATATTCTATCCCTTGAGCCACGATGCTATAGCAAATTAATCAAAACTCATCAAAAATTCAGTCTCTCGATCCACTCCAAATTTGGCAAGACCATCTGCAATCTCATTAACACTCCTAGAAACATATTAAATGTGCCAAGATAGCAATTTAGCTTTGAATCCTTCAATCTGCATAATCCATTTTCTTAATCTCCATGGACAAGTAGAAGGATTGGTCACCCATTTAACAGCGTTCATGGAGTCGCTTTCATCAATTAGTCTCTTATTAGCAGCCCAAACAAAGGCACAAAAGATTAAGAAAGCTTCCTTGATTGCCAACAACTCAGCCATATTTGAATCAGCCTCTCCAATAGCCTTTGAGAAAACAAGTTTAATGATCCCATTCTCATCCCTTAGCACTCCACCGATGCCAGCTTTGCCCGGCTGTCCTCTAGCCGAGCCATCCACATTGAATTTCATAGTACCCTCCTCTGGCCTTACCCATACCCAATTTGTCTTCGAAGCCATTTCAATAGTCTTAAATTCAATCAGATTGGGGAATCTTAGCACATCATCATATGGAATAACCATCTCAAGCCACTTCGCCTTTCACCCATGAGGCAATTGTAGCTATAATATTGTCAACAACCTGGCGAACATCAAAGATCTTTCCACCAAACACAACATCATTCCTAGCAAGCCATATAGACCAAATAATTGCAAAATAACTCATTTTCTAAACCTGGTTACGTGACACTCCATTCCACGCCATGAAAATTGCCTTTGCAGCAAGTGGCATCACCCAAACAACTCCCTACAAGCTGCAAAACTGGGTCCAAATAGGCCAAGTGCAATTACAAAGGAAAAAAAGGTGACTAACCGTTTCAACTGAATCACCACATAGGGGGCAACCAGCTATAGTATCATTCAAGCATCCTCTCGCTGCTAGTTCGGCTTTTACCGCCACTTTACCTCTTATAATCTGCCACACAAACACTTCCACCTTAGGTGGAGCTACTCCATCCCAAATCAACTTGCACACCTCATACTGATCATAATCTCTATTAGAAGCCTCATGATAATAGGATTTCACAGTGTAATTGCCTGATATACTATGTTTCCAAACCACTTTGTCATCAAAATTAGGCAACAAGACAAAATCTTTCAACATTCTAAGAAGCCCTTCCCATTGATGTTTTTCCCAATCAAATGGATTTCGCCTAAGCTGAATATTCCATCTCCATTCAATATTAATAATCTGACCATATTCAGCCACTTTCCCTACTTTGTTAATCGCAAAAGCAAAGATTCTTGGGAAAGCATTTTTAAGAACAATATTATCAACCCACCTATCCTCCTAAAATTTGATGAGATCACCTTTACCAGCTGAGAAGATCAATCCATCTTGAAGTAACATCGCTTCATTATCTGTGGCATTAATAGGTTGCACTATCTTTTTCCACATTGATGAGCTACTTCTGGTGCAAGTTGGCAGCAAACTTACTTGGGGTGTTCTATTTTTCTCCTCAATCACCTTGCGACAAAAACTGTTTTTTTTCCTTCTCCGAACTTCCATATCCATTTTTTTAAGAGGGCTTTATTCTTAATTTTGAGGTTAACAACTCCCAATCCTCCACATTTCTTCGATTTACACACACTATCCCAATCCACCCAATGAATTTTTCTTTTATCCATGTCTCCAGACCATAGGAATCTACGTTGAATTTTATCAAGAGAATCTCTAACACCACAAGGCATGTTAAACAGCGACATGTAATAAGTTGGCAAACTTGAAAGAACAGAATTGATCAGTGTGACTCTACCTCCCATGGATAACAATTTGCCTTTCCAAGTTGCCAATCTTTGCTTGAATCTGTCAATGATAGGATTCCATAAAGCCTTAGAATTAGGATTTGCTCCAAGAGGCAGACCAAGATACTTACAAGGAAGCTTCTCAACTCTACACCTAATCTTCGAAGCCCACTCCTGCAAGTTGTTTGCATCAATCCCGACTCCACACAATTTGCTCTTGTTGAAATTGATTTTTAGACCAGACATCAACAGGAAGCAGCGAAGAATTCTCTTAATATTTAAAACTTGCTCTTCAATCGGCTTGCAAAAGATGATAGTGTCATCTGCGTATTGAAGCAAATTGACCTTGAAGTTGTTTACTCCAACAGAGATACCTTCAATTAATCCTCTGGCAGTAGCATTTCTCACCAAAACAGCAAGGGTTTCACCAACAATATTAAACAAAAAAGAGGATAAAAGACAGCCTTGCCTAAGGCCTCTATACATACCAAATTGCCTTTTGTTGGTGACCCATTCACCAAAATTGATATTGAAGCCGTTGAAACACAACTCAAGATCCAATTTATCCACCTCTCACCGAAACCCATTTTAGTCATGACTAACCGGAGAAAATCCCAATCAACATTGTCAGAAGCCTTCTCGAAATCCACTTTAAATAAAACTCCCCCCTATCATTCTTCTTAATTTCATCCACCATCTCATTTGCCACCAAAGAACAATCCAATATTTGTCTTCCTTTTATAAACGCAAACTGGCTTTCCCCAATAACATCATTAATCACCGTACAAAGTATCCTGGCCAAAACTTTAGCTAGAATTTTATAAACACTCCCCACCGAACTTATTGGCCTATATTCCTTGATCGAAATGGGGTTCTCACACTTAGGAATAAGAGTGACGAAAAAGGCATTTATCTTCTTGTCAAAAGTACCTATTCTATAAAAGGCTTCAAAACTTTTCATCACATCCCCCTTGATTTCTCCCCAAAACTGTTTGAAAAAGTTCAGGTTAAAACCATCTGGCTCAGGGGCTTTATTACCATCGCAGCTTTCAATTGCCTCAAAAACCTCAGTCTCAATAAAAGGACGCTGCAACCAATCATTCATTTGGTCAGAAATCCTTTTAAAATCACCATCCATATCACTCACCTTGAGCACCAACTTCTTATTGTAATGGCCTTCAAAATAATCGGCAACAACTCCCTTAATTTCTTCAGGTTCTTCTATCAGTCGACCTTCATGAGTCAAACTTTTACTAGCATTTGTTCTGTTTCTCGATGAAGCCATCAAGTGGAAGAATCTTGTATTCCTGTCCCCCTCTCTGTTCCACCGAAGTCTTGATTTCTGCTGCCACTCCAATTCCTCCACTCTATACAGCTTCCATAATTCACTCTTCAACTTCACAATTTCATTTCTCAATTCCTCATCATTAGCATTATCACGACGACTCACCTCAAGCTCCGGGATGATTTCTTCCATCTCTTGAATTTTCTTGGCTTTACCAAACGCACTCCTGCCAAGCCAATCCTTGATGGAAGGCTTTAACCTTCTAAGTTTAAGCCAAACCTCCCACTCATTATCATGCTGGTTATGCTCCATGTCCCACATACCCTTGACAATTTCACTAAACTCCTTCTCCTCCAACCAATAATTGAACATTCTGGTTTAGGCCCCCAATTTTTCTCATCAACAAATAAGAAAACATGATTATGATCAGAAATTGACCTTGGCAAATTTTTTTGAGTCATATTAGGAAATGTAACCAAGAAAATTGGTTCAAGCAAGAATCGATCTAACCTAGAAAAGAGGGCATCTCTCTGTTATTGCCCCATGTAAACTTGTCTCCGACAAGAGGTAAATCAATCAACCCATTCTCATCAATAAAATTATCAAAGACTTGCATAATTGCTCTGTTAAATACCACACCAGTTTTCTCCTCCATATTTCTGACAATGTTGAAATCTCCTCCAATGCACCAAGGAACATCAAAACCCAATAAATCTTCACGAAGTTCCTAAAAAAAGACCTCTCTTTCACGATCATCGTTTGGTGCATAGACATTGCCAAACCCACATCTAAAATTTCCCTGCTTCATCTTCCCAACAACCAAAATATATCCCCCCTTGACAATTGAGGATTCCAAGGAGAAAAAATCTTCACTCCATACAGTAATTAGACCTACCGGTGCCCCATTCGATTGCGCAATTTCTCCATTACACGCTCCTTTACCCCAAATCAACTTCAAAAGTCTCTTATTGTCATTACTAATTTTTGATTCTTGTAAGAGAACCATCTCAACCTTCTCTCTACAAACAATACTTCAACTGCTCTTTTTTTCTCCTTCCTCCCAAGATCCATGATATTCCATGAAATAATCCTCATTAGAAAACAAAAAAGACAAAAACCATGGCTCCATCACCTGTACCGAATTAAACATCTTGATTTAATTCTAGAGCGACCAACCCCTGTACGATTTCTTCATTTTTATTAGCAAAAACCACCCCCAATTGTGAGCTAACTTCACAAATAGCTTCTGCCTCACCGAGTATAACCTTATTTCTCCTCTCAACGTCGCTGTCAGATAAAGGAAAATCTGATATCTCAGCAGGTCTGATCTCGCTTTGCTTCTTGCATATTTCCATTAGTAATTTCTTTTGTTTACCTTTGACATGGGCTTGATCTTCCCCATAAACCAACGGCCCACATCCTTCACCCCATGTCCTATTTAGGCTTCTATTTTGTACAGGCCCAACGTTTGAACATACTCTACTAACCTCCATTCCTATCATAGCAATTGGGCTAGGTTGATGGAGCCCCTCTCCATTCAAAATTTCTCTGCAACCGTCAAGATCATTTAAAGGATCACATTTACTCAACTGCCTATTTAATTGGCTTCCACCAAGAGATTCCACCATGAAGCCACCACCGCCAAGTTGCTCTTTTTCCAACAAGGGAATTTCACATTCATTGGTAGTAAGGCCTTGACCATCCCTGTTCACCGAATCAGTGACGAGTTCAACAGACATATCATTAAAAGATTTTGAAAAACTCTCTGACAGCCTTGTTTCTCTGTTATTCTCTATAGAACTCGAGGCGCCATCTTCATCACTATTATTTCCATCTAAGAAAGTTTCCGTTGAGCTCCGATCATCGGAAAAATTTGGATCAATTGAGATTTTAATCACAAAACTGAAACCTTTCCAAGACCCTGCAGCGGCTAAAGGAATATCTGACAAAGAATGTGTTTCCACCAACACCCAAGCAGCCTCTATGTTTTCTTTTGACATAGAACAATCGACAATCTTAATAACAGTCCCCCATCTATTGCAAAGTGTGGAGAAAAATTCCTATGCCAAACAAATAAAGGGACCTCTTCCAATTAGATTCAAATCAAAAACTCTCTATCAAAGATCAGAAGTATCCCAAGCCACCAACTTTGAGCAAAAATATTCCATATGCTCGTTTGGGTTAGCAAGAAAAGCATCCCTTTCCTCCACTTCATCAAAAATAAGTAGCACCTTTAAATTTGATAAAGGTGTTACTTTAGCTTTTAAGCCCAAAGCCATCATTGTTTCTTTAACCGCCTCTATGGGGATATTCTGATTTAAACGACCTACGGCACTCCTCTGTAACCAAGTCATGTCATCAGCCGGTATATTAAACTCCAGGTCAACGTTCGCCACCGTTTTCCTTGAGTAGCGATTCTGTGCTAGAGCTTGATCAGGGCTCTTCATTAATCACCGACTTTTTCTCACTATTATATGCAGTCAAAGGTGTCTTCTCACCAACCACTGTCTTGGGGGAGTCCATCTGCAACCTATTAGTTCCAAGAACTATATCTTTATACATTCTTCCATCCACCATAGCACCTTTATCCTTATGTTCATCCCCGCTGTTCACGCCACCTTTAAGCTTAATAATCTGTCTTTTACCTCCTCTTCTCATATTGTCTATCCGATTTGTTTTTGAAACTCTGACTCTAGTCCCTTCTAGCAATCGAAAGTTTCCTTCTTTAATCGAAGTCATCGCTTCAACTTCTTTCCAGTATCTGACAAAAGCGAACGTGACATTCCTTTTTCTGAAAGCATGATGAATGTAAACATCGACTACCTTTCCATAATCTGAAAACGTATCCCACAACAGTTTTGTCGTTATTTTGGAGCTTAGATTACTGACACAAACTGACTGCAGTTTTGATCTCCACTCAACAAACCATGATACATCTGATCTCCTCTGGTTTTGCGACTGATTCAAAACTCTTCGTTCATCTCTCCTTGAACCAAGATCACGCCATCTACCTTGCACCGCCACTCGCAAGAAGACTCCGTAGCTCACAGTTCCGAGTCTTTGAGTTGAGGGAGGGAGGGACAAAACAAGAGACACAGCAGAAGTATTTGCTAAGTAGTTAGTAATATGATTTAGAGATACCTTGGTGTGAAAAAACTTAATCAGTTTCCTCTACTTCCCAAAGCTGTTCTTCTTTCACTACCTCTACTTCTTCGCCCATTTCAGTCTCCTATTTCAAATTCGCTCAAAAAAAAAATCTTCATAAACATTTACTGCACATCATGAATCCCATGCATGCCCCTTTGATCATACAAACTCAACCAGTAAGAAATGTGGTGCCATTGCTGGATCGAACCATTCGTAGCCCCATTGCTTTCATGCTAGCGGCAGCATATTCCACCCTATGGTATGTGCAGGGTGAGAAACTCTTCCAGGATAAGGAGAACGGAGCTGAAATTACGAGGAGGATGAATAACTTTTGTAAGGGATTGGTCCTATGCAGCTCATTATTTGTGGCCAAAGGGGTTTTTCGGCCTACAAATAGGCGAAAAGGTTCCGCCAATAAACACTTGATGGTGAAGATCTCATCTATATCTCTTTCTGAACTCTGCACTACTCTGACTGGTACAATTGGCTGGTGTTTCAGAACAAAATCACATCTGGCCTTCCAAATACACCACAAAATTTGCTTAATGCTAATTTGAAGCTTAGCTCTCTCTTTATCACCAATATCCTTACTGTTTTCCATAGCAGTAAACCACACATCAAGGGTGTTGATTTTAATTCTATCAATTTTATATCCCAGACCTACACCAAACGAAATTAGACTAGTCCACTCACAGAGCAATAAAGTATGTTATGTTGTTTCAGGAGCTTTATGACATATATGGCATAAAGGATTATCCCTAATTCTTCTCCTCCACAAATTATATTTTGTAGCAATAGCATTAGAAAAAGCCCTCCAAGCCCTCAAATTAAGAAATTCTTAATATATGTTAACTATTGAGGAAAACCCTAAATCATACCCAATATTATCATAAGTCAAAATCAGTTAATTACCTAGTAATATCAAAACTTAAAATCATACCTTAAGACAATATTTCTTTTTTAGAGACAATTGAAACATGACAATGTGGACGGCAAAACACTCCCAAAACAATAGTAAGGGCAGATAAATGAGAAAAGAGGTATTTGGGTCACTCTTGCGAAAGGCAAAAATTACCATCGTGAGGGCCATACCAACTTTCACGCATATACAATGACAACAATTTTCATCATTAAAAATATTATAAGTGATGGAGTCACATGAGAACTTAATGTTGCTTCCATACATCAAACATAGGCAGATGAGACCCTTCTAACCTAAAACAATATGTATTAATGATTAATCAATGCTAAAAAGATGCTAGTTAAGATATTATTCGTAAAATAGGATACTTACAACTATGATAATCTTCATGACAAGCCAAAAGGCCAATAGTCTAAACCTCTTCAACGATTTGAGTCCTTCTTTGTTCTATCAACTGTTGTAATGGAAAGTTCAATAAAATCATATTAGTGCATAAAATTAATATAAATCGAAATGAAATTGAATTATACCTGAAGAGTTTGTGCACGAGGTTATTGAATCGGTTATTCAATCGATTGATCGAGTTCTGTAGGCGCTTCTTGAATAATGTATATATAAGTTGTATTGCTGGCCCTTGTAAGCAGACAAGAGTGGGTTGCTCTATCTCGAACATTGTGTCAAAGCCGGCTATAATTTAAATAACTTCTTGTTTTAAACAATAATAAAGCTGAGTGGCAATGTTGATCTCGCAAGTAGACACGCTTGGGTTATTGTATATAATGATGATATCAGAGCCATGTGTAATTAATATAAATGGTATTCTTATACTTACTTTTATAAACAGATGATATTAGAGCCAGATATGATGTTATTGAATAATGGATTATCCACATTCGCAGTTGATTCACTCCTTTTGGTAAGCTTTACATTGCTTGAAGTCGATGCCTCCTTGTTCTTCATATGTAATCAAGTAATAATATATTAACTTGGAAAATGCAGCCTTTCAACAAAGAATCATAATGCTAATTAAATTTTAAAGAACAATAGTGCTGATTCCAATTTCCATGAAGAAATAAAAAGTGGATCTTTAATCCTAGGGTATGATTTTGATTGGCTGACAGTAATTTCCACTCATGCCAGATATCAGGAACCTGGTTGAAATTAAAAAAAAAAAAAGGCTTTTTAATGCCCGCCATCCTTTTGCAAGGGAGATTAGAAGAATAGAAAAGGAAAAGAACAAAACGTAGTTATCATTTTGTGGCCTTAACTAGGACTTACTTAATTTTAAATCTTCTAATATATAAAGATTCACAAACAAATTTGATATGAACTAATTTTTATTCTATTAAAAACTTATATATTTCATTATCATATTAGAAATATATAAAATAAATACTGAGATTATGACCTAGATACCTACCCCAAGTAGTCAATCCAGTTGATGATTTGCCGACTCCTTGCGTGGGTCATGGGGGTGCTTTCAAGCTTTTAGGAGAAAATGTGATATAACACCCGTTAGTTCTGTGGAATCATCTCATAATAGGTATGTCCTGAAAAACAAGTCTACACCCGGTGTAGCAGCCCTTGGTGGTGGGATTAATCACGAACCTCTCTCAATTTGATATGCTCCCTGATTTCTTCTCTCCCGCGTCGAGGCTATATAACTAGGATATCAGAGCCAGGTATAATTAATAAAAAGCTATTTTTATACTTGCTCTTATAAACAAATGATATTAGAGCCAAATATAATTAATACAAGTTTTCACGTTATCATGTATATTGGTGTAGTATATTGTCGATTAAATTTTAAGGATTATGATATAAAGTAGTAAAGAAACCAAAACTTCTAACCTAAGACAGAGATTTTTTTTTAGGCCAAACAAAATATGCTTTTATCAAGATAAAATGTTAAAACATAGCAAGATAGAGTCAGAGGCCCCCTAATGACAAAACGAGAAAGAAAAACTACCTCCAACTAGTACTAAGAGACCCTTGACTAAAAATGTAATTACAAAGGGGGAGCGGGAAGACTGTCCCTACTCAGAATATTAAGTAAGGATGATGGGGGGTTTTTCAACCCAATTCTCTGGGCACATTCTCCTTTTCAATTGCTTGGCAATCCAATCTGCTACTGCATTTCTCATTCTATTGATCCATATGATTTTGCACTTGTCAAAAGAAAACTTCAAAGAAGCTATATCTTGAACAATAGAGGAAATATCCCACTGACCTGGATTACTTGTCTCCTGAATGCTGTTAACTACAATCTAAGCATCAATTTCTAGGGTGATTCTTTGGAGCTTCATTTGTTCTGCAATCTTCAGTTCTTCTTTTACTACCAAAGCCTCCGCTATCAGACTAGTCCTTGCTTTGATCACTCCACTCTTTCTACCAATGACTTTCTAGTCTTTGTCTCTAACCACAATTCCTATACCAGCTTCTTTATCTTTTTCATTGAAAACTGCATCGCAGTTAACTTTAAACAATCCTTCTTCAGGAGTTTGCCAGCTGATATTCTGACAATGTCTCTCAATCCTAGAAGCTTGCTCTTTTTGGTCCATAATGGCGAAGATCTCATCTATAGCTCTTTGTGAACTCTGCACTATTCTGACAGGTACAATTGGCTGGTGTTTCAGAACAAAATCATATCTGGCCTTCTAAATGCACCACAAAACTTGGCTAATGCTAATTTGAAGCTTAGCTCTCTCTTTATCACCAATATCCTTATTGTTTACCACAGTTGTAAACCATACACCAAAGGTGCTGATTTTACTTCTATCAATTTTATATCCCAGACCTACACCAAAGCAAATCAGACTAGTCCACTCACAAAGCAATAAAGTATGTTATGTTGTTTCAGGGGCTTTATGACAGATCGGGCATAAAAGATTATCCTTAACTCTTCTCAACCACAAATTATAACTTGTAGCAATAGCATTAGAAAAAGCCCTTCAAGCCCTCAAATTAAAAAATTCTTTACCTTTTTCGGCCCCTCAATTTTCCATATTAGTTTCCAAGCCTTCTCATCCACTATATGTGAGCTTGAGGGTTTTGGATTCTCCAATCTGACAGTTTGCTCCTTCAATTTATGATAGCCCGATTTGACAGAATACTCTCCATTTTTAGTATAAAGCTATATTAGTCTTTTATCACCTCCATCTTCACTTATTGGAATGAGATCAATATTTTCCACTGCTCTATCATTTATAGCCTCTTTAATTCGACTCAAGTCCCAAGTGCCACTGGTTCTGTTCATAAGCTCAGATACTCTTTGAGGGATTTCATCTAAGTCTTTGTGGTTCTCCTTCATCTCAATTCTGCCCATTTCAGGAATCAAGCTGTCCAGCCAAATGTTTATACTTTTGCCATCAATAACCTGCCACTAGACATTCAGTTTAAGAAAATATCTACCTTTTATAAGTCATACCCTTGCCCATGACACCCGGCCACCCTTTATTTGCCTCCATAATAGTTCCATTTCGGGAATACAAGCCTTTTAAGACTCTAGCCCAGAGTGCTTCCAGATTTGTCAACATTCTCCACACTTGTTTAGCTAGACAGGCCACATTCATTACTCTAAGTTCTCTGAAACCTATCACACTTTTATCCTTAGTTGCTGACAAATGTTTCCATGCTATCTAGTGCATCTTCCTTTCATCTTTTGTTTGACCCCACCAAAACTTAGCTACTGCAATGTCAGCTTCATCACAAATTCTCTTAGGAATTCTGAAACATTGCATAGTATAGATTGGTAATATCGCTGCTACTGCCTTGATCAAGATCTCCCTACCAGCTTGAGTTAGGAGGCTATGCTTCCATCCTCTCAACTTCTGCAGGATTCATTCCTTTAATATAGTGCATTGCCTCATATTTGGACTTTCCCCAGAAAGTTGGAATGCCCAAATATGTACTTGTATTCTGTCCAGCAGAGATGTGAAGTGTTTCTACCATTTTCCTGCACCACTTGATCAGATGCATTAGCACTAAACACTACACAGGATTTAGCAAAATTAATTGCTTGACCTGATGCAGTGTTATATGTATGCAGCAAATTCAGAATAGTATGACAATTATTTTTATCAGTAGCTAGAAAAAGCAAGGCATCATCAGCGAAAAAGACATGAGACAAGATAGGGCAATTCTTACATATTTTGACACCTCTGATTGTTCGAGATCCAAAGCTTTATTGATCATCCTTGAAAGGACATCAATAACAAACAGGAAAAGGTAAGGGGATAGAGGATCCCCTTGTCTAAGACCTCTAGAAGGACAAAATCCATTAGACTGCTTACCATTGACTATAATCTTGTAGGAAACAGAATTAACACACTCAAGTATCCAGTTGATCCATTTTGAGTTAAAACCCATTTTTAATAAAACATTTTCAAGAAAACCTCATTCCACCCTATCATATGTCTTATACATATCCAACTTCAAGGCCATATCAGTTATCCTTCCCTTTTTTCTCGACTTCATTTTATGGAAAACCTCATTTGCAATCAGAATGTTGCCCTGGATTTACCTACCAGTAATAAAGGCACTTTGATTCTGAGTAATCAACATATCCATATAAGGTTTCGGCCTATTCACCATCACCTTGGAGATAATTTTATAAGTAAAATTACAGCAGCTGATAGGTCGGAATTGACTTACCTCCTCAAGTTTCTTTACTTTAGGAATCACCACAATGTTTGTATTGTTCAACTCTCTCAACATATACCCACCTTCAAAGAAGCCCTTCACAGCTTTGATCACCACATCTCTCACTATATTCCAATAATTCTGGTAGAAGGTGCCATTATACCCATCAAGACCTAGGGATTTAAAAGCACCTAGCTGGAAGGTAGCTGTTGTAATCTCTTCATCAGTAACATTCTTAGTGAGCTCTTGATTCATTTCCTCGGTGACTACGGAAGGGAGACTCTCAAGCACTTCTTCAACATTGTGACACCCCTCCGTCTTGTACATATTTTTTTAAAACTCCGTGAATAACTTCTGAATTTTCTCCTCTTGTTCCTCCCACATCCTATTTTGATCCTTTAGGCAGAGGACTTTATTCTGTTGCCTTCTTTGAATAGTACTCTGGTGGAAGAATTTTGTGTTGCTGTCTCCAAATTGTAACCATTTAACTCGAGATCTCTGGAACTAGTATTGTTCCTCTCGTTTCCAAATAATGTCGTGATAATCGGACCGGTTGATGAATCAAGGTCGGCCTCTCTCGACTTAATAGGTAGGTCATTGAGTCTCGATTGAACCGATTTGACTAACTAATATGGTACGGGTCTTACAATAATACTTTTAGGTGAGTTTTTAAGGCTCGTTCACCCTTCAAACCTTTTTTTTTTCTTTTTTTTGCGTTACATATATAAGACATTGTTACACTACGGTTAGATCTTTAGACAAAACTTATCAGACATATCAATATCCTAACAACGGGATCAAATCACCCGAGGGCTGAGGCTCTTCTAAAATTGTCCTCCCTGGTCTGTCCTTTCTGAAATTGGCTAGGAAAATTGCATTGGTATACATTGATTGCCTCAAACCTACAAATTAAGCCTAGACCAAAATTGGGTTTAGGCTAAATAAACAAGATCAAGTTGAAATATTCCAGACTTTCCAGTTGTGTAAAAGAACTTCGTCATAATTTATGTATAGTTGCTTGCACCAAGGTCGTCTTAATTTCCTTATAATCTATTGCTCAACTTGCAAATGGAAAATCGACAGTCGGTTTGTCCTATCTACAATATGACCCTCGTTGACCTTAGCCGGAAGACAAATTGCTCCTGGATTGGCTCCTTACTCTGGCTAACCCTGTTTGCAAATTATAGTAAAATTTTATTTCCTTGCAAAAGCGGTTTACATTTGAATCAACATGAGAAAATTCTCAGTTGCGAGGTTATATGCACCATTAGGAGCAATGGAGCATTAAAAATTGAAGTTGTAAACCAGGTGTCACATGCCCCTAACTCCTGCAACATATTTGTGTGTTATTTTATGTTTGTATGGGGAACAATGTTTAAAGGCTAATTGACTCTTATAAGTGCTTCAACACGTGCAGTTTTATCAAACTCACGCTGTAAGGGGTTTTGCGTATGCTTATCATCAAAACCACAATCATTAATTTATATGGTCAACTTATATTATGGGGGAGACATCCAAAACCGGGAACACCCACAGAGATATAAGTTGGTTGTTTGTAATCCCTCCAGCCTAGGGTTGATATATAATCTTGCTATTACGAGGAAATAAATAAGACATCAATTAATGTTTGCTATTACAAGCAAATAAATAAGACCGACCAAATCACAAAGATCTTATAGAGCGTTGGAGAATATGTAATGTGAGTTGGGCTGTGCTTGGCATTTAAACTTTTGGTATCTTTGTGATGAAATATGTACACAGGCTCATGTTGAGTTGACTGAAAGAAGTTCTTTTTTTGCTGGACAAAAGTTTAGGAGCAGGGGTGACAGAAAGAAGTTCAATGTCTAATAAGAAAGATCTCGGGATTATGAATGAAAAAAATATATACGAGTGCTCTGAAGTCTGAATTAGTCAAGGACCGTCCATGACTAATCTTGTTCAACTCAGATTGACCCAATATACAAGTAATAAAGCTCTTCTAATATACAATTACCATATTGAAATTACCTATCACAGTTCAAAATTGTGTAGGGCCTGTCATGAAGCCCTGGTGGATTATCTCAAAATGTAAATTTTAATATGACCAACATAGTAAAACACTAGTATAATCGCAGGATTGTAGGAAAAGTAATTGTAAGTGTAATATTCGCCGAAAGACAGGAGACGTAATTAACAACTTCACTAGGTAAAACTCTATTCAAAATAAAGAAATGCCACCCCCACGTGCTATATAAGCAGAAGCAGCGCAGGACATACCGGGAAGTATATATTTTCGACCACGTTTAGGAATAGCCGACTTTTGATGCGATGAGATCCATTTGTCTTTCAGAAGTCTGCCAGATTCTGATCCTCTGCAACATAAGTTTGGAGGATCATGATGCTGATTAAAGCATTCAAAGGGCGGTGGAGCCGGTGGTTGCATCTTGGTTCTTGACAGTAGGTGCCAACAAGGCAAGAAGATTTGACTGCAATTACACGGTATGTTTCTTCAACATTTGACTGGAAATGTTTAAAGCCTCCTGTCTCCTGAGAGAGATTCCTATCCATCGGAAGGTGAACAATTTGATATTATCAGAACAGAGATGACAGTAGCATTAGAGGATTCCCTTTTTAATGTATTCATTTTATAAACTAATAATGATCCCGGAACTCAATTAATATGTAATTAACTATATGCACTTGCAGTTGCATGTCAACATAGACAAGCGCTGGAGAAACCAGGTTGATTCAAACTAACCATCACAAATATATGTCAATTTCAGTTCAAAAAAGAAACAGCAACACATAAAATAGTATTCAGGACAGAAGTACTAACCCCACAACAACTAATGATGCTGCTAATGCTATAATCAATGACACCATAACTGCATTTCCTTTCTATACTTTGATCGGACCCACTACAATCACCGATGAACATCAACTAGTTTGGCCAGCTCTTTGTTAATTCCATCTCTGGCAACAGCCTCGTGATGTGTTTGCAGAGTGTGGACTTTTTCTGGCAACCTCAAGTACCTAAAAACTTAAATAAATGATTCAATGTCCCTTCTTTAAAGAGATTGCTTCTAACGCCAAAAAGGCCTTGTCACACTCCTCTTCTAGATCATTACAATTTACTCCTTGTTTTGAATATCTGCTAATAGCTCTAAGCCACCATTCCCTGGTCCTTGCTACCTCTACCATTGCCCAAATTCTTTGTCATTCAACCCACAGGACTGTAACTATGTTGTGGCTATTTGTTATGCAACAATAAGAACAGGATAATATAGGAGATCTAGTTTTATCTAAAATTGATCAAGATTGCAGAATGCAAACTTTGAAGTTTAAATAAACTATTGTACACATTAAGACATCACTTGCCAAGCCTATATGTAAATTATGCTTTGAATCTTTATTCCAGTTATTTTAACACATCAACTTGCAACAAGCAGCTTTCTAATAATTGGATCAACAAGACCTGAAAATAGTATCAGCTTAATGCTTATACACAAGTAGCAGTAGTCAGGAATCCCAGCTATTTCCAAGGGCTTGCATAGCTTAGACACAATCCCAAAGAGAAAGGTCATACTTTGGCATTCTTATCACTGGATGAATTAGTCCAGTTGGTGCGCAGAAGAGTTCCCTTGTGAATCCAGGTTTGATCCTGAATGCCAGAGGCCAATGTGGGGGAAGGCCAGGATACCCCTGACACTTGACAATAACAAATGAAATGGGAAGGAAAAAAAGATATAAAATGCAAAATCAGCATGTACACTTTCTGGTGAATTCGAGAAATGGTATGATTGCAAACGTTTTAGCTGGAACTAGAAACTGATTCCATCTTCCCTGATCATTTGTTCTGCACTAAATGCTATGGTGGCCGATAATCAAACAAAACCTGAATGTTTCCATGCTTCCTTTTCCTTCCTGTTTCTCTATTGCAAAAGTTTTGGCTAACTCTTCTCAATGTCATATTTAATCTGATTTTGGTTTTTCCCAACAATGTAATGAGACACTAGATTTCAGCAATTTTAGTAAGAGCTCCTCAATAAAAGCTGATAAAATTGCTTATTGGTTTGATCAAACATACAATGATAACAGTTGACAAACATATCACCAACACATACAATGGCAGCAAACATAACAAATTCTATAGAAAAGAAGAGGTAACTTATATTCATGAAATCTACCAATTTTTTCCATTTTGACCCACATAAGTGGGAAATACATAACAGGAAACCAAGACAAAAGAGCAAGAAGAGAGACTTACAAAACTTATTAGCCTAAGAAAAGAACAAAAGACCTAAAATGGATTCCGGTCTTTCTTCCCAAATATTGCTTCCCAAACCAATGGTGAAACAGGTGCGTTCCTGTCCAGAAACTGTCTAAGAGCTTTATTATTAACCACATATCCCTTTTGTTTTAAGCTTCCAATAACAGTCTGTGCTTCTTCAACGCCCTTCTCCTTACACAATCCTTTAACCAAGCCAACAAATGTGAGCACATTTGGAGAATGTCCCGCTTCAAGCATTTCCAAACAAAACTCAATGGCATCATCCAAATGGTTACATCTACACAATCCTTGAATCAAGACAGTGTAACTAAAGGCATTAGGAGTTACACCTTTAGATTGCATCTTCCTGAAAATTCTCTTCGCTTCATCAAGCTTATGGGCTTTGCAATAGGCATCAACAACAGCCGTGTATATGACAACATCTGGGATTGTTCCTTTCTCACGCATTACTCCGAACAGCTTCATTGCATCTTGGATAAGCCCATCTTTGCAGAGTCCATCGAGCATGGCTACCGCACTCGGAATAAGACCCGTCTCCTTCATCTTCCTGAAGATCTCATCAGCATCCTGTGGCGGTGAAAGCTTGTCTTCTTGCTCTGTTCTACTTCCCTGGGAAGCTTCTTCTGAATCCGACGGCTGTTTTCCTTTCTTATCGTCAAGCCCAAGCTTGAACATTGCCAGGTAATTTTCATCAGATTGAGATTCCTCCCTCTTTCTGTTAGGATCAGAAGCAAATGTGGTATTACCGGATTGAAAAGACGAACCAGAACTATTTGGGGCAGCCCCTTGGGTTTCTCTGAAAGAGAGATTGGAAGGCCTTTGACCCCTTAAGGGTCTATTGGGTAAAGGCTCCGGAGGATTATCGCCATCTCCATTGCTGTTAAAATTGGAAGGCTCGTTGTCTCTGGTGGGTCGCCTCATATCGCTGAAAAGGCGAGTTTGCAATAGAGAGAGCGAAGGCGCTGCTCCTGAAATGGCTTGATGGCGCTTCAAAGTTAGAGTCTTCATCAGCTTTGTTAAAACCCGAGCTTGCGATGCTTCCATGTCGTTGAACCAGAATTTAGTATTAAAGGCTGTTCCTTTCTTCTTCTATCGAAAGAAACTGCTTCTGATTTTTACAGAAATGAAAGGGTTTAAGCAATGGGAAAGTTAGGGTTTTGGCCAAACGGAAGAGGAGTGTAAAGACAAACAAGACTGAAGAGCAGGAACTTCCTGAGGGGTAAAAATGTAATACAAGTGCAAGCCAGAAGGGCAATAGCGGTAATTTAGGGCGTAAAACTCAGCAAATCCTAATCTTTCAGCGCTAAAACTAGAAACCCAGTTACGAGAGGGGAATGGATATCATATATTGGATAAGGCTTTAACAAATACCCAGAAATCTCTGCTTCATCCGGAATAGCTTACGCAGCTCTAATGCTCCACAATTCCATCACTTGCAGAGAGCTGTCCGGTTTTGCCTTTGGTATTTTATAATTCAGTTTTCAATAGGTAATGTAGCTTTCTTCCAATCATTCCATAAATATTTTACATAATCAGAATCAATTGAATCTAAAACAAAGAGTATAAATTCTTTAATTTTTGCTTAGGTTCTGTTCTTTTTCATTATGGGATAGTTTTTTGTTGTGTTTATTTCTTCTTCTTCTTACTACTTCATTTGTTCTTTATAACACTCCTAGAAATCCCCTGCAGCTGCTTTCTTTCTTGTCAATTGTCATCCTATACTGAATTACTCTGCTTGGTTTTGATTAATTTGTAATTTTCAGTAGTGTGTCTTTTAGCTGCTTGATTCCATCTTCTGTTACTCTCTACTTGTTAGTGATTGGTTGAAAAGTCTAACTTCAAGAAGCTTCATTTCCTCATTGCCTAGTTCTTTAAAGTTTTGATGATGGTACTACTGATGCATCTAATGAAGTAACTCTTTGACCAAACTGTATTTGATAAGTACAAACTTAGTGTGCTTTTCATTTGCTCTAACATAATCCCATTGCAAATTTGAAACACATATATTTGTAAGAGCCTTCAAGTTGATGTGAATTTATGATTGTTGCTGGAGATTAATGTCTTGCTCATCTTTGCAACAGATATGGAAGCTGCTAGCAGTCAAAATGGTAGTAGCATCATGTGGTTCTTCAGAGACAAAGGTTTTGATGATAAAAGTATCAATGAAATGTTCAAAAAGTGTAAGCGCCTTGAAGGTGCCCAGAAGGAAAGAGCCTCAGAAAACTGGTCTTACCTGAAAAGTATTGGCATTCAAGAGAGAAAGCTGCCTTCTGTTGTTTCGAGGTGTCCCAAAATTCTTACTTTTGGTCTCAATGAGAAGCTTGTCCCCATGGTAGAGTGCCTTGCTACCCTCGGAACTAAACGCCGTGAAGTTGCTTCTGCTATTGTTAGGTTCCCTCACATAATGTCTCACAGTGTGGAAGAGAAGCTTTGCCCACTCTTGGCATTTTTTCAAGCATTAGGGGTCCCTGAAAAGCAGCTAGGCAAAATGATATTGCTAAATCCAAGGCTTATCAGCTATAGCATTGATTCTAAACTCACTGAAATAGTTGACTTCCTTGCCACCCTTGGACTTGCTAGGGAAGGGATGATTGGTAAAGTTCTGGCTAGATACCCATTTATAATGGGCTATAGCGTTGATAAAAGGCTACGCCCTACCTCTGAGTTTTTAAAATCAGTAGGTTTGTCTGAGACAGATCTTCAAACAGTTGCCATGAACTTTCCTGAAGTCTTGTGTAGAGATGTGAACAAGATTCTTAAACCCAATTTTGCATATCTACAACAATGTGGATTTGGGGATAGACAGATAGCAGCTTTGGTGGCTGGCTATCCCCCTATACTTATCAAGAGCATCAAGAATTCTTTAGAACCCAGGATTAGGTTTTTGGTTGAGGTGATGGGGAGGCAAATTGATGAAGTGGCTAATTACCCTGACTATTTTCGGCATGGTTTAAAGAAGAGACTTGAGTTACGGCACAAACTTTTGAAAGAGAAGGATATCAGTTGTAGCTTAAGTGAAATGCTGGACTGCAATCAGAAGAAGTTTCTAATTAAGTTTGGTTTGTTCAAAGGGTTTGCATGAGGTTAGAACCACATCTCAGTTATTTTTTTGTATTGTAGACTAAGTGAATTTTTGTATATGTTTCTAAGCTTATCAATGAGAAATTAAGATCAGCAACTGCAGTTTTTATCTGAGTATATGGTGACTCTTAGTTCAGTCTGACCTAGTAGTTTTGTCTATAAACCCTAACTTCCTATTACTTTATACTTCGATCAAAGCCTGGCCCTTAGGTCTTGATTTCATGATGTGTTTGTTAAAGTAGTATTTGCCATGTCTAAGAGATTTCTGAACTAACAGTTCTCCAGTTCTCATGTGACTGATGCAATTGCAACATCA
Source organism: Corchorus capsularis (assembly GCA_001974805.1). Classification (NCBI taxonomy): domain Eukaryota; kingdom Viridiplantae; phylum Streptophyta; class Magnoliopsida; order Malvales; family Malvaceae; genus Corchorus; species Corchorus capsularis. The sequence goes on from AWWV01011484.1 coordinate 26,845, forward strand.
CCTATCGCATAGTTTAAGTCTGTCTGAATGTTGAATATCTAGGAATTCTCAAAGTTCATTGATAACAATGTCCATGTCTGTTGCTGTTGTAAAGCAATCTTCTTTGACATATTTTCACAGTTTATTCAATAATAGACAACATTTGTCATTTCTGCAACTATGATTTCCTAGAATATTTCTACCTAGAAGACCATACCTGGTAACAGGTAATATGAATTTTCTCCTTTAGCATGGAATTGAGCATTTTATTATTACAGCATTAAATTTAGAAGCAAAAACTGTAATAATCATTCATTAGTAAGAGTATCCTTGAAACAGGTTGTATTTACATGTAAAATATGGGTGTACACTTGAGCAACTAATTCAGAACAAAAAACAGGAATATCTGCTAGTTCCATCTTGAATTTCATCAGGTTCAAGTCAAGACTCGTAGCACTCTCACATCTTGTAAAAACAAAATTAATTAGTATTTCAGAATCAACCTTTCAATAAAGATTTGGTGCACGGATCTTTATGCTGGCACCTCTGCCATGTACAAGAACATCAGATTCAGGGGATGTCTGAGAGCATCTGGGGCAACATAACCCAAATTTTCCAGGCTGTAGGATTGGATTCATCTTTTTCCAGGGCTCTTTAAAGTGAGCTCTTCTAGCCTTGTATTGTTGTCTGCACATTCTTGAAGCTGAAGTAGCTAAAACTAAGGACGTGTTGAATTCCTCTGTGATGTTGTTGCTACGCTTCGCCCTCCAGCACTATCTTGTGAAGACATTGCGAAGCTGGAATGGGAATTGTCAGTGGAGCTAAAAATTGCAGTAACACCAGAAGGCCACTGAAAGACCGGCTTGAATGGAGGTACATGAGGAACCGGCAAAGTCCCATTTATGATTTGGACGATGTCCTGAGTTTTAGGCCTTTCACTGGCAATAGGATGTGAACAAGCCAGCCCCAGCAGCAACAACCTCTTTGATTCATCCACCACAAAGTCATTTCTGAGGCGTTCATCCACAGCTTCTACAATTCGCCGTTCACGGTGTAACATCCAAACCCAATCAACTAAGGTATAAAGATCATCCTGGTGTTGGATCTTGATTCCAGGACTTCTTCCACAAACAACCTCAAGCACCACTGCTCCAAACCCGAAAACATCAGATTCAGGGGTGGCACTCCCAGTATGAAAGCACTCTGGAGCAACATAACCCATTGTTCCGGGAACTCCAGCCATTCCAAGCTCTGCATATGAATGCCTTTCATTTTCCAGGGCTCGGGCAAGGCCGAAATCACCTAGCCGGGCATTGTAGTCTACATCAAGCAAGATGTTGCTAGCCTTGAGGTCCCGGTGCACGACCTTTTGATCATACTCGTTGTGGAGGTAATGCAAAGCTGATGCTATGCCGGTTAGTATCTTATATCGATAAGTCCAATTCAAAGTGCCCTGGCTGGATTCACCATAGAGGTGTCTGTCTAAGCTTCCGTTTGGCATGAAGTCGTAGACTAATAAAAGTTTCCCTTTCTCGTAGCACCAACCTGAATGCAGCCAAAATCAAACATAAGTTAAAATGATGTTCCGGTTATAGAAATCGCTCATCAATCAGTCTTTTTCTGCTCTCTAAGTCACACATGAATAACTTATGATCTCTATCCCTCAATTTCTCTAATCTCGAAATTCAGAGAGCATGCATCAATCAGTTGAGTGAAAATGCTCGGTGTAATGAAATTTAGAGAACATGTATCAATCAGTTGAATCAAATGCTCGGTGCAACGGAAAAAAAAAAATTCATTACCCCGTTAATCAAAAATACTATATGAATCCATAAAATCACTATCTATAAATTTGGGTTACTTTTGAGTTAGATTAGATGCTTCTTTTCCTAATTAAACAATGACATCTTAATTATTCGTAATGATAATACCATCTCAAGTTAATCTTCTATGGGGTGGTTGGGTGGAATCGTGATGATTACTTCTTTGTCTCTTCATGATTACTTCTTACTCTCGGACTAGCTGCCCAACTTTGAATGAACAATTCCAAAAACTATGAATGAAAGTCAAACAAGAAAACCAAAGGAAAGGGAATTTTCTTTTTTAGAAAAATAGAAAAAGAGAGATATAAAATGGAAACAAAGCCATCCAAGAACGTGGACCGTCTAATTTTTGGAAAGGACCTATCCCTAAAATTCCTTTTCCTTTGTAGCCACATAAAGTTGATTTGGATATTTATTGGACCAAACCAAGATAGAATAGAAGCGCCTCCAAATTGCAGATTTTAAATTTCTCTTTGATTGGCCAAATATGGAAATATCTTCATCCTTATGACCTTATCTAAATTATTATTATGCATAAATAATTGAAGTGAAAAGGAATTTCAACAAGAAAAAAATATATCATGTCATAGGTGAAAAAAGGGTAGAAATTTACCAACTAAGCGAACCAGATTCCGGTGGCGAAGACGATGAATGATGGCGAGCTCCGCCAGGAAATCATCTTTGCTTTTGATGCTGTCTCGTGAGAATTTTTTCACGGCGACTTCGTTGCCGCCGGCGTTGCGAGAACTATTATTATTATTCTCATTGAATTGCAGCTGCCCTTTGTAGACTATACCAAACCCACCTTCGCCGAGCTTCAAACTCTCGTCAAAATTATTGGTCGCCTTCTTCAATTCCTTGAACTTGAACTCCCGGGGCATCCCCGGCAGCCATTTCAACTTCCCGAACTGATCGGCTTCCTCATCGGAGCCTTTCCTTCTTCTCCTGTAAACAACGATTGCAATGGCTGCCAGGAGCAATGTTGCTACTGGGACACCGACGCCGAGACCAATCTTCAACCACTTCTTGTCTTGTCCCCTGGGAAGAATATCAATGTCCAAACTCCATTTCAAGACACAGTTCAACTGAATATCCGGGTTACCCGTGGAACCCGAAAACCCGAAGTAGGAATCCTGTTTCAGGTATTGTTTCAGGTCAATGGTGGAACTGAGAATGGGTTTTGAGGGCTTGTCTTCCCCTTCTTTCACCATGTATACCTCAATTAACTTGGAAGCGCCATTGTAGTCAACCCAGACCGAGTATTTCGCCACTTCTTCCGGCGATAATATGATATTAATGTCGGTGAGAGAAGCATTTGCCTTTGAAATGACTGAGTTAATGTCGAGCCCAACATGGTTGTCGTTGGGATCGAAAGGCTGGCGGTTGGTATCAAACTCGATGGCTACAATTTGATTGTCAAGACTTCCGTCGGTGGATGCATTGGTGAGACCAAGCCATTGGCCGTAACTATTCGCCGGAATACTTGAAATATTGGGTGCTATGAGAAAAGCAAGGCCATGGCCAGGAGTCCAATCTTTGTCCCTGAAGTTGTTGATGACAAAAGAAGAGTTGAAGGATGCTACGGTGCCGTTTTCCAACCATAGCCTGAAAGATTCCTTGTAAAAAATGCGACCAGACTTGTCATGGTAAATATCGAGCATGCCATTGTTGGTGGAATCTGGAGTTAACTGAAGAGCTCCGTTCTCAATTCTGGATTCATTCCCTAACAGGACAAGATTTGGGTCATGCTTATCGTTGAATTCATCGTATTGGATTACTCTTTCCTTCGCAGCTGTTGTTTGGTGCAAAAGGGTGATGAAAAAGATTACCAAGATTCCGATACAAATTTTTCTACTTAACATCTTAATCTCATCAAGAACAAGAAAGAAGTTGCAGGAAAAAGCAGAGATGGGAAAGAAGAAGAAAAGGGAATCAGAGGAAAGCTAGGTCACAAATCTATGCAAGTTATTGTTAATAAGGAAACATAATAATAAACGAAAATCAGTTTTTAAACAGGCAAATTCGCCTTTGTTGATTAAGTCCACCTTACCGTGTCCCCCACTCTGTTTTTTGACCTTACTGACTTTTCCATTTTTTATTCAAATGATTCACAAAATATCATTTTCATCATTGTTTCTTTGTTTATTTCCCAAGGGAAAAAAGAAGGAAAAGATTAGATTAGAACAAGATTTTTGGAAGTCAGCGTAATTTTGGCAGAAAAGTTTTAAGTTTACGCCACAATATTGGGCTATAGCTATAGACTATAGTCATCCATTGAACATTTCATTTTTTGCGTAGGAATATTTTATTTCAAAATTTTTACGTTGGGTTTATTGAATAGTAGATGCTTTAAGAATCTTCTTACTAGGAATGGGATTTAGCTTAATTTACAATCATTACGCGACCGTATATACGCGGAGATAGCTAGGCGTAGCTCCTCGCTACAATTTTTCTAACATAACGTAGTACTATTTGCCATGGTCTTCAACAAGACATGACTCTCTCAACCCATTTCTTACCTAATTATATTCAATTATTATAAGTAAAAGATATTAATCATCATAACTTAACTTTAAGAACATAATAACTAGAACTTATAACTTAGTTATTAACATTTGTAATGAAAATTTTATTGATTTGCATCCTATGGAAAAAAAAAAAAGTAGTAGTAACTAGTAACAATTATTACTAATATTAACGTCTATTGGGTTGAATGAAATGAGAGTTTAATGTCCTTTAGGTAGGGATTTCGGGTTCAAATATTTCAATCGAAGAAAATAGTCACTGGGAGAATCTTTGTCAATTGGAATCTAACGCGATTTAAACAAAATCTATATATAATGTGGATACCAAATACATGAGGGTTTGGTAAAAAAAAAAAAAGGTAACAACTATTAGTACTAGTGTTACTGTTAATTAATGTAATTAGAAGATAGATAATTTCATGATCAAGGCCTTCTTATTATAATAATTAACTTAGTTAGTTAACTAGCTATAGATATGGTTTAAGAGTAATTAACCTCCTTTTAACAGCTTCATTAATTATTCTTCATCTTTTTTTAGCCGTAAATTAATTATTCTTTTGTTTAATTACAACTTTATAATTATAAAAAAATTAGTAAATATGATGTGAAATGAGTATAACCTTGCCAATATACACAACTTTATATGTAATGACATATATTCAATATAGCCAATGAACTTTTTTTAAAATGAAAATGAAGGACAGAAGCACGGGCGCAATAATAGTCATCTAAGCTTATTTAGATTTTCTTGTATTCCTATTCAACCATTCATGAAAAAAGAATATACACTAATTAGTTTCTGGCATATAAAGTCCTAAAGTTTCCATTAACCTTTGCAGACGATGTTCGTTTTTGTTGGATTTAGGCTGGAGTGCTTGACAAATTAAATGAAAATGAAAGGGAAATTTGAACATCCAAAGGTTTTAACGGCTATACTTTTTTTTTTTTGCCGTCAACGGCTATACTTTAATATAAATTACTAAAATCCACAGGGAAAAAAAAAGAAAGCAAAAAACCAGAGTATTTATAAAAGAGCCCCCATGACTCACGCAAATCATGGTTTTTCTTTTCTTTTGAGGATACAAATCATGGTTAATTAATTAATGAATTACCAAACTAGGCTTTTTCTTATAAATATATGGAATACAATTATTTTAATATTACTTTTACTAAAAAGTGTATTATTCATTTGTTCTTCCTTCAAAAAAAAAAAGAAAGAAGGTGTATTATTGTTCAAAACTCATTGAGATCGAGTTGAGTGTATGACATAAAAATATACTATATGTATGTGCTTTTTGGAAGAGATATGTTCATGATCTTATGTATAGGTTGACACGCTGCAAACATACACATTTCAGTTGATTATTAATGTATTAACACGTTGATACATATAGTAATGGGTGTGAATAACTTTATCGTTATCCAGTGACAGAATAAGTCACCTCAGCATCTTATATTTTGTTCAAAAACTCAAAAATATGTGAGTGAAATTGTTCAAAAATCAAAATAGAAGTCAATTAAAGGGTCAAAATGATAGTAGTATAATTAGTTTTTGAATAGCTCCAGAATATATAAAATGAGCATTAAGCCATTCATCATGATCACCTTGCTGCTAATTAATGAGATTATTATACATATATCAAATTCCATACGTACAGCAGGTAATGTTTAAATTTGTAACCATTGTATATATAATAATATTTTTAAAGACAGGTTCCTAATTCGTCCTAATTAATTTTCTGTATTTAATTTGCAGATTTGTAAATTGAAAATTGTGATTCCATGGGGTAAAATTTTTCCATCTAATAGCTAGACTTCTCCAATCAAAAACAGGGACAGGGGAAAAAATACACTAGACAAGCAAAAATGTACATATATAATACTGATCATGCAGAAACAGCTAGGCAATATTTTCTTTATGTATCATATATCATGTGAAAAGGCACAACAATATAATCAAGACATTATACACATGGATTTTAATTTGGGCCTATTTTTTTAAATGCATAATATGCAAATAATCATACACTTCAAGACATAATCTCATAATAATATGCTTTGGTGTTTTGCTTTTGCCCTTATTATTTGGACAGCAAGCCGCCCACCACTGCAGCAATAATAGCAGTAGGATCGCCAAGAATGGCAGAAACAATCAACCGAACTGCCCCACCAGCCAACTCACAACATTTCTTTACCTTTCCCCCTCCATGAATATTTCCCCTTGTCCTGTAATTAAGGCTTGGAATCCTTGTCTGCATCTCCCTCACTTTATTCTTGTCAGCATTCAAGTACATAACTTGCCAGCTTTCAACTAGCAACTCCTTAACACACGAGACATGGAGATTATAACTCTTGCACTGAGATCTGTAACACCAACCAGACCCTTTGCCGCCGCAATGAAGGCACGAGCTAGATAACTTGAGGCACAAGAAAAGATTGTCTTTTCCATCATCTAAAACTTGAGGAAGACTTGCACAGCAAGGATGAAGGTCGAAACCGCAGGCCTTGCAATGGTAGACAAAGCCTTGGACATCATCTCGACATGCATCACATATCCTCATGCATTGCCCTGGGGGTTTATAGTGAAATTGGAATTCACATTTCTTGTAAAATGGGTGAGAAATGGTGGGAGAGGGAATTGCACATGCCTTGTGTAAGTCGAACTCACATTGCTTGCAGCTGTATTTGAGGCCAATGCCGGCTTCTTTGCAGCCATCACAAGTGAAGGGTATTTCTGTATATTCAAGCTTTAGTTTGTGTTGTGGGTGGATTGGATGGAGGATTTCTTTCCCAATTTTCATAATGTACTAGGATTTTGTTTTACTATAAACTTGATAAGTTTAATAAGCTGTGGGGGCAGAGTGCATAGAGGCATTAATTGCTTATATATAAGGAGGTTCTAGAGCTAGGTAGATATGTAAAATTTGGTTTGTCTTTGAATTGATAAAAGGGGTTTTGAATAGTCTTTAAGGTAGATACTTTGCTTAAGTTTCACATGTATAGAGAATAACTTGGCTATATAACTTGATGCAATAATTATAATTCTTGATCACAATTGCAAGAAGATAGAGTTGAATGAGGAATGAAGAAAGCATTAAAATGGAATCTAGTAACCTTGGTTGAATAATGGTTAATGGTTTAAGCCATTGCCATAAGCAATTAAGGATTCATGTCTCAAAAGTTAATAACTCAATTTTGTATTGATCAACATCTAATAATTAATTAAGACCGGGTCCGAATCACCTACGATTACTTTTAGTATAATCTCCAATTATGTTGTGTTGGTCCAATCACGATAAAGTATACAGTGAGAGCTCAAATCCACCACTTATAAATGTGGATTCCATAATGAACCCACAAAAATTTTGAATTGTGATCAGTAATTATATGTGTAATATATATGCTCATAAGTCATAAGTACATGTTGTCCTAAAACAAATACTATAAGCAAGGGCCAAGGGGTTAATCAAAAAATTGAAAATGTTTCTACTATTGGAAATGATTCCTTGTGAGTAATTTCTCCTATACTCTTCCTTTAAAATGCAAGTACAAAGGAATAAAGGAATTGAGAAAGCTGCAGTTCTGTTTTCCAATGGATATATTTCAGCTGATGACCCCAAACAAGAGGAGTTTCATACGTCAGAAATTTGCCCCACTCTGATCTCTTTAATGATTAAAAGGGAATTCAACAAAACAAAAAGCAGCAGCCTGGATTATTCGGATGCATATGTCACCTGGCATCTGAGTTTTTGATTCAGAATTTCAGATAATTAAAGAACAGAATTGCTGCAGCATCTAAAATTATCAAACAACCTATTTTCCCCCCTTTTTGTTCTTATGTGAATTGCAGTAAAAATAGAATTAATTGAATGGTCCCATTTGCAAAACTTATATACCCCAAAAAAAGTGAAGTCCATGGTCAATGGTCTATCAATTCTTCACACCCAAAAAGAAAAAAAAGAAAAGATAAGTCTTGCAAATGCAAAAATAATGTCATGGTCAAATTGGTGGCAATTAAATCAATGGAGGTTGAAAATTGAAGCTGGATATTTGCAATTTTGCATGTTAGTTTCTTCTCCTTCTCACAAACAAGCCTGAAAATTTTCTATTACACTTCCCTTTAATCTGTTTTCTTTTTATTTTTCATCCCTTTTTTCCTTTTGTTTTAGTTCTTCTTTTCTTTTCTTTTCTTTTCCCTGTTTAATGAAGGAATAAAGCAAAACTCTGTCTTCTAAGGAGCTATCAAGACAGAAAGAAAGAATGTTATATAACAAGTTAAAAACAGAGAAATCATGACTCATAACTCTTATCCAGATGTCTTTAAAACATCATGAGAAGAATTTCTTCTTTGCTTTTGTTAAAGTTTGTTGAATGTGCAAAATTAAAGTGAGGTGCTTTGATTCTCTAATTGGTCAGATAAAATCGAACTAAATTTGCCTGCAACTTTTTAGGTAGCAAAAACAAAGAAAACCATCTACACTCAAAGCAAAGTGAGAAGAAGCTTAGGATATTAAAACTAGCTTTGGATACATTATACGCATGTGTATACTTTTTTTTTTCAAAGGCAACGTTTAGTATTTGAGTGGCATTATAATCCTAGCAAAATCGGCTTTTGAGTTGGCCAAGGCCAATAATAATATAATTAGTCATCTCCTTCCTCATTGTCTCGTATCATCCATCCCAGAATTCAAATATGAAACATCTTGGAAGAAGTATTGAGATTTAACCACTAGAGTCTTCTTTACGATAATTATACTAATGATTTTAATTAAACTAGTTTTAACTTTCACGTGCGTTGCACGTGACCCAACGTGTTTAAATGAAATATTCATGTGAAATTATGATAGCATCTCTATTAAATTATGATAATTACACTATTTTTTTATAATCCCATTATGAAATTTTGATAACCTTCCTATGAAATTTTAACAACGATACTATGGAATTTCGAAAACCTTTTCATAATTTATTTTTAACCTTCTTATGAAATTTTGTTAACCTCCCTAAGGAATTTTGAAGATCTAAATATAAAATTTTGATAACTTCCCAATAAATTTTTAAAACCAACACTATGAGATGTTGATAACCTCCATATGATATATTGATAACCACGTTATGAAAATTTAAAAACCTCCATATGAGTTGTTAGTAATCACATTGAAATTTTGATAATCACATTATGAAATTGTTATAACCTCACTATGAAATTTTGATAAATCTTCCTATAAAATTTTGATAAACCTCCCTATAAAATTTTGATAACTTTCTTATGAAATCTTGATAACTACAAATTTTGATAACCTCCCTATGATTTTTTGATAATCTCATTATGAAATTTTGTTAATCTCCCTATGAAATTTTGATCTACATACTATGAAATTTTGATAGCCCTCTTATGAAATTTTGAAAACTAAATTATGAAATTTTGATTACTCCATAATAAAAGTTTAATAACCTTCCTAATTTGGTAACCATACTATGAAATTTTGATAACCTCCCAGAAATACCATTATGAAATTTTTGTAATCACATTTTGAAAATTTGATAACCTCTTTATGAAATTTTGATAACCTCTTTATAAAATTTTGTTGACCCCTTATAATCACATTATATAATTTTGATAACCTCGCTTTGAAATTTTGATAACAACGCTATGTAATTTTGATAATCTTCCTATAAATTTTGATAATCCGATCTCTATGAAATTTCGATAATCACTCTATGAGATTGGATAACCTTCTATCAAATTTTGGTACTCCTTATGAAATTAAGACTTTTATAACCTTCATAAGAAATTTTGATAACTACACTATATATAAAATTTTGATAACCACACTATATATAAAATTTTGATAACCTCCCCATGAAATATTAGTAACCTCCTAATGAAATTTTGTTAACCACACTATGAAATTCTTATAACCTCGCTATGACATTTTGATAACATCTTTGATAACATTTCTATAAAATTGTGATGATTAACCACTCTATGAAATTTCAATAACCAACCTAAGAAATTTTAATAATCTGATCTTATGAAATTTTGCTAACCACACTATGAAATTTTGATAACTTCCATATTTGTAACCACACTATGGAATTTTGATAACCTCCTCATGAAATTATAATAACCATCTTATGAAATTTTGATAACCACATAGAGACAAGAAAATCAAAATCATAAAGAGGAAAAAAAGGGAATTATGATTAAAAAATAATTTAATAAGGAATAATTAAAAAAATAATTTATGATTAAAAAATAATGGAATAATTAAAATATTATTTAGTAATGGCAATTTAGAAATATGTTTTTTAAAAAAGGATACAATTGGAAATATATTTTAAAAATAAGGGTTCTATTGAAAAACATAAAGTTTCCCCTTATTCGTACTTTTATATATAGTATAGATAAGAATTATATATATATATATATATATATATGATTATTAGTTTTGGTCAACTAATATATGATGATAGGAAGGAACTTTCTTTTTTGAAAAACTCAAAATCAAAATTTATAGGATAAGAACATATATAGTTCTATTATAGTCTATTTATTTTTGCTTCATGTTCACATGTACTAGAAAAAAAAAGACCTAGACTTGATTACCATTTGAAAATCACAAGTGTGATCTAAATTTGCATTTTCTCAAAGTCATAAAAGAAACGAAAATTACGAGTCAAAAATTCGAAAATTTCGTAGGAAAGAGCGTTTAAAAATACAAAATAAGTACATAAAAAATAATATGAAATTATCCACTAATAACTTTTTAACATTTTTCCCCTAATAGAACAATCAAATATCAATCTTATTCGAAGAAGTTTGACTTATTATGGGGATAAAAACCCAAATCCGGACAAAAAGTTTGAGTCAATGTTCAATCGGGACCTAATTTTTTAGATAAATTTAGTTCTGATTCTTTAAATTGAATCTAATTAGACTTAAAAGTAATTTGGGTCATTAGCCAAATTCGGCCTTTCTGACGAAACCTCTTACGTGTTGTCTACGCACCGTTAAGTCAATAATGTGTCGTTACCATATCAGAAAAGTCACGTAATATTTAACGGTGTGTACATGATATGTGCGGGTCTCATAAAGAAAATGCCTAATTTAGTTGATGACCCAAACTTTTAGGCCCAATTATATTCAATTTAAATAATTATACTCAATTAGAGTACTTCTCCAAAATTTTAGTCCCGATTTAAAATATTTAGCTTATTATGCAGATAAAACTCTAATGATTATGTTATTATATCCTAAGTCAAGGGATCATATATATCTTCTTCACTTGTGACTACTCTAAGTTGTTGTGGAAACGTATTCTATAAACTTGCAAACTTACAAGAGCTGTGAAGGACTGGCATGGTGAGTTGCAGTGGGCTATTTCTCGCATTAAAGACACTTTGCTCTCCTTGATTTTGAGACTTGCTTGGAATTCTTTCTGCTATACTGTTTGGTGTGAGAGAAATGCTAGAATTTCCAAGGGAAAATGCAAATTGTTGATAAAGCCTTTTCTGGTATTCATGATATCATTAGATATACAGTAAAACTTCTATAAATTAATAATGTTAGGACCATGAAAATTTATTAATTTAGAGAGTTATTAATTAATCGATAAATTAATAAAATATTAATTTAAAGAGTTTTTTTTATTCCATAATGTAAATTTAATTATATAAATGGATATAACTAATATACATAAATATGTATTCATTGTTTTAAGCATTCAAAGCATTGACTAATTAAATAAAATTTAATACTAGTCATGTTCATTGTACTAGTTATAAATGAAATTATGTTCATTACAATAGATTCATATTTTACTAAATTGTCTTAGATATATATGTAAATTTAAGATAATTATTAATTTATAATATTGATGGGACTATATATGTATATAAGGGTTTTCATAAAAATTATTATCTTATTAATTTATCGAAATTACTAATTTTTATAACTGGCCCAAGTCGGGACCGGAGTAAAATATTATTTTAAAGAGGTTATTAATTTATCGAGTATTAATTTATGGAAGTTTTACTGTAGGTTTAATGGTTTTTATAATATTGCTAAGAACCCTATTAATTTGTTTCTTTAAAATAGTTGGGGTCTTGGTAGTTGCTTTGCAACTTTCTTATCGTATTTGGTGATTTGAGACAGTTCTTTTTCCTGCCTTCTGAATGAATACATATTTATATAAAAAAAAAAAAACTTTGATGATTTTTCTCCATTCTCAAATCTCAAATCCCTTCCGATGAACAGATTCCTTCGATCAAGTAATTTTTTTGATAATATTCTCATTTCTAATAAGATATTAGTATGATTATCTATATCTATACTATATATAAAAGTACGAGTTTTGTAAAACTTTTGAATCGACCATTATACCCTTATTTTTTTAATATATTTCTTAAATACCCTTACTTAAACTATTGTAATTTTATTCTACTAAAAACTCTATTTTTATTCAGTTATTAAATCTAATATCTTTATATTTTCTTTATTTTTACCATTTTATTATTTTTAATAAAAATTGAATATATTAAAATTTTTTAATATACATTTTTATTGTACTAAAAACTCTATTTTCATTTAATTAAATTCAATATTTTATAATTATTTTATTTTTATCATTTTAATTTAGAAGGTTATTATGATTGACATGTTTCTATTTGAGTAATTTAATGCATTATGATTAAAATTTATTATTTCCATAACATGCAATTATTTTATTTGATTTATAATTAATTTTTTGCTAGATAAATGTAACCCTTACTATGGGTTTAAATTTGCTATTTTACTTTGTTAATAATTTTCTTTGTGTGGGATAATTTCTTTTGTTACTTTGATAGTAAAATTCAATGTATATACAAATGGGCCGGTTGGGTTGGATTTGGATTCAGTTATCTGGGTTAGGTTAATTAGTTTCGGGTTAAGGAAATTTTGGGTTAAAAGGGTTCGGTTAATTTTTGTTTTTAGGTTGGGTTGGATTTGGATCGCTCAAATGTCGGGTCATTTGGGTTTGGGTCAATTTTGGTTCGGGTCTTTCTCGGTTTTTGGGTCATATGGTTCAGATAATTTAGAGTTTGAGCCTCCCACTTTTAGATTCAATTCTTTTCTGATTCGGGTTATTTAAATATAATTAATCCTGATTCGAGTAAATTCAGATTAATCTCTCGGGCTGATCGGATTCAGGTCGATTCAGATTCGGGTCATTAAGGATTTGAGGTCGGGTCATTTCGGTTTCGGATTGAACGGATTTTTTGGTCGAATCAGGTTGGATAAGGTTGGGTTTCAGGCAGTTGAGTCGACTACCCATTCTCGAGTGAAATTTTGACAGTTATAATAATAGGTTTCTTTAGGATAAAGTTAGTAGTATATTTAAGATTTTAATTTTCATTTAGTTTAAACATATTAAGATACGTGCAAGACACGTGAAAGTAATAACTAGTCCATATTAAATATGGGTAATTATTTGATGAATTGACGGTGTAAATTTTATACTCCGCAAGCGGGTTGTGGAGTTGACACATATCTATTTTTTTATGGGTAATTATTTGATACACCAGCGGTGTAAATTTTGGACTCCACAAGCGGGTTGTGGAGTTGACACATGTCTATTTTTGAATTAATTAAGTTTTAAATATTTCAATCTAGTCCCTAAAGGACACATGTCACCCTTCAGGACCCGCTTGTGTAGTCTCCTAAATTCCACTGATAGTGTATTGTATAATTGCCTTTTTTAGACTCCACAAGCGGGTTATAGAGTTGGCATATGTCCATTTTTTTAATTAATTAAGTTTTAAATGTTTCAATATAGTCCCTAGAGGACACATGTCACCCTTCAGGATCGCCTTGTGTAGTCTGCTAAACTCTAATACCGGTGTATTGTATAATTGCCTTTTTTATTTAATTAATTTTAAAATTTTTCAATCTAGTCCTTAAGACACATGTCACCTTTCACCTTTCAAGACCCGTATATGTAGCATGCTAAACGCGTATATATTGAATAATTTTACAGTAAATATTTTCTTTTTTCATAAGACATTAGTGTGGTGGTAAAATGATGTACAATGGATAGGGTTTGGCTCCCCTCCAATACACCTAATATCCAATGATTTCCAATATAGTCTTGGATCCTTGACACCTATTAAAATGACCTTTGAACGGTTGAGATTAAAAGTGGATATAACGGGCTATTAACGATTCTCCACACCGTTTTCTTTCTCCTGTCATCTTCTTCAACTTTGTTTTTGCTTCGAACTGGATTTATCACAAAGAAAAACAAAACATCACAGCAAATGGGGATTAAAAAATTAAAAAGCCTAAGTCCTATACCCACGTACGGCTATGGATTCAAAGCATCACCCACTTACAATTTGCAAACTCATCTAATTATCAAAATCTTTGCAAACTCGTCTAGACTCATAAGCATTTTGCAGACAAGATAAAAATCGCCCCGAAACTGTTTAATAGCTATAAAACTCAAGCTCTAACAATCATAACTTTTCGTTGGTACAGATAATTGATTAAAAGATAAGAAAATATTGGAATAAAAAAAGTCCTAATTAAGGATTTATGCTCTGATTTATGGCTGTGTCCAAGATAAAACTTGAAAAAGAAAGAAATATTTCATCACCTGATTTTAAGAAGAGATTTCCATTGTAAAGAGAGGAATTTAAGGATTTTGATGATCTTTTTATCCTGTTTTTACTTTTTGGTGTTCTTTTGAAGCAAATAAACAGTGGAGGAGATTCTGGCAGAAAAAAAAATGAGATTAACTGAGGGAAGGAAACGGCGTGGAACTAATGTGGATGAGGATTATGTCCATCTTTTAATCTCCACCGTTAAAATGTCATTTTAATAGGTGTCAAAAATCCAAGACTATATTGGAAATCATTGGATATTAGGTGTATTGGAGGGGAGCCAAACCCACAATGGATATGATTTGATTAACAGCCTCGATTACTAAAAAAAAATCTCTAAAAAAACAGTTGTAGGTGAAAAGGAGCCCAGACCCAAATAAATGGGACCTAAAGCCTTTCTTGCTCTTGGGCCTAAAGGCCTGAATTTAAATAGGTCTTAAAAGGTAAAGCAGAGCGCTGTAAATAATTTATGGATAAAAATGTCTAGGACTTAAGGTAGAGACAAAACAAAACAGAGTTCCTGCATAGTCGAGTTGTTGAAGAACAATAGCATCTGTAGAAAGTGCGGGCAAATCCCAATTGTCGTCTGAATCTTCCCCAACTGTTAATAGAAGGAGTTCAAGTAAATCTCTACCCATATCGAAACCTGGATTCAATCTCATCGACAAGAAGTCAAATCTTTGCCTTCCCGTGAAGAACAGAGACAGGTTTCAGTTTTCGTCTAAAGTGGGGGAGTTTAAGTTTAAGGTAAGTTTCTCTTCTTCCCTTCCCATCATTCATGATTTTTGTTATCTGAGTTGTGCTTCTTTCTATCCATGTTAGAAGGATTTTTTTATCTGTGTTTTGTTTCCAATCCATTCAATGCTCATAATTTACTGGTAAAGTTGGAGTTGATTTTAGGTTCTTAATTAGATTTTTTTTTCTGGATTCAGAAACTTTTTCATTTTGTACTTGGGAGTTAAAATGAAATCTTTTATGCCCAGGCCTTCCATTTTAATGAAAACTTAATCATCCAGGAGGGAAAAAAGGAAAGGAAAACATGGAAATTGCTTTATGAAAGTAAAAACTTGCTTCATTCTGTGCCCATTGAGAGCAATTTATAAAATTCAAGTAGAGGTGGGATATAGGTTTTGCTAATTCTGAAACTCTCATGTTTCTTTTCCATAAAAGAAAAATAATGCGATGAATATTAGCACTAGCAGACCAGTATTTATGGAGTTGACATTCTTAAAGTTTTCTGAAAATTAGCTTTAAGGGATACTTATAGGTCATGGCGTTATAAGAAACCAAACTCTGATGAAAATTTTAAAATAGCCGGTTTCAAAATTACTAAATTCTTTGTTCAGTGAGGAATTAAACTTGCTACTTCTTTGTGTTTACTACAGTGGGATTTCAGAGATAGATGAGTGCCAGCAGACAAAGGACCCTAGGGGGTGGGGGTCAGCATGTGTTGGACTATCTGAGACGAATGCAAGCAGAGAATCCTTCATTCTTTTATGCAGTTCAACAAGGTGATAGTGATCACACTGGTGGAAGCATATTTTGGGCTGATGCAACATCAAGGATCAATTATACTCACTTTGGGGATACTGTCATATTTGACACAGCATATAAGACAAATCGCTATAGGGTGCCATTTGCCTCATTCACAGGGCTAAACCACCATGGGCAGCCAGTGTTGTTTGGATGTGCTCTAATTCTCAATGAGTCGGAGTCCACATTTGCATGGCTATTCCAGACTTGGCTTCGTGCAATGTCTGACCGCCCTCCCGTCTCTATAACAACTGAGCCTGATCGTCTCATACAGACGGCAGTTACACAAGTTCTTCCAGAAACATGCATTCGTTTTAATAGATGGAGCATCTTCAGAGAAACCCAAGAGAAAATGGCTCACTTATACCAATCACATCCTACTTTTGAAATAGAATTTAAGAAATGTATTAATGAGGCCGAGACAATTCATGAGTTTGAATCATCTTGGGCATCGCTTCTAGAGAGGTACATTTTCATTGATAAAGAATGGCTTCAGTCAATGTATAACGCTCGGCACCAGTGGGTCCCAGTTTATATGCGAGACACCTTCTTTGGGGAATTATCCGTAACTGATGGAAGTGGAGGTTTAAACTCATTCTTTGAAGGGTTTGTGAATGCATCAACCACCATACAGGTGCTGATCAAACAGTACGAGAAAGCTGTAGCAAGTTGGCATGAGAAAGAATTAAAGGCAGATTATGACACTAGTAATACTACACCGGTTCTCAAGACACCATCACCTATGGAAAAACAAGCAGCTAACCTCTTTACTAGAAGAATATTCATGAAGTTTCAAGAGGAGTTGGTTGAGACCCTTGCTAATCCTGCGACTAAAATTGATGACTCAGGAATTGTCACAACATATCGGGTGGCTAAATTTGGGGAAGAACACAAAGCACACACTGTTAGCTTTGATTCTGTTGAGATGAAAGCTAGTTGCAGCTGTCAAATGTTTGAAAATTCTGGAATAATATGCAGGCACATTTTAGCAGTATTCAGAGCAAAAAATGTTCTTACGCTTCCCTCTCAATATGTATTAAAAAGATGGACGAGAAATGCCAAAAGTGGAGCTGTTTTGGAGGAACGTGCTCCCGAATTGCCAAATAATTCTCAGGAGTCCTCAACAGTTAGGTATAATAATCTACGCCAAGAAGCTATTAAGTATGTTGAAGAAGGGGCAAAATCTATTCACATTTACAATGTGGCAATGAATGCTTTACAAGAGGCATTGAAAAAGGTTGCAGCTGCAAAAAGTCAAAGCCCTGCAGCTGCAGGAGATGGAGCTCTGAGCAATGGAGGTAATCAAGATTTGCATGCAGCTGGAGACACTCAGGCAGTGGCAAGTCAATCTGCGGTTAGTGTCTCCTATATCAACACATTATTTAGTTTGTTATTAAGCTTCTCAAATGGACAATTGCAAATTCATTCCTTTATTTGATGAAATTGTTCCATGCTTCCTTCTAGGCGCAATATAGAATAGGAATCTCTGCCATTTGAAGCCAACCTTGAGGTCTCCAAAAGTAGACTTGACCATTTTAAGGGCAGGATTACCTGTCTTTCCAACCATTCTGAATATATATTTTTTCTAAATATTTTGTTTAATCAATGAATGAGGTAGTTGCATCTAGCTGTATCATTAGCTTAGGGGTTAAGCGTTTAGCTGTCCTGTATTTCAATTATAGACAGAAATTTCAGTGGATTATAGCTTTGGTTGCTACAGTTTAGCAGCCTAAAGTCTTCTATTTCAATTTCCATTTCAGAATTTCTAGAGGGAGAGAGTGGAAAATGTAGGTTGATAATCAATGGGATTAACTTAACCTGAAACGCATACACGCATAAATATATAAAAGTTTATTTCATGCCTTTTCCTAGTCTTTTCCAGTATCATGCTTCAGTAAGTTGACACCCATTTAATGAATAAAAAAACGTTCCCTTATACTTCTTCTTTACTTTGTTCTTTCTCTTTTTTTATTCCCCTTGCTGGACGGGATTATTTTCTCTAAACCCTTGTGTTCATTTATCTTAAGGAACTCCTTGACATGGGTATTCATTTTTATTGTTTGACTCGTGTATTAATTGTGCTCCTCTGTTGTTTTTCCTTTTTCCCTATCACCCAGGCTGAGAAGGAAAAGAAAATTCGTGAATTGAGTATGGAGTTGGAGAGCACAAACCAGCGATGTGAAGTGTACAGATCCAATCTGCTGGCTGTTTTGAGGGATATGGAAGAACAGAAGTTAAAGCTTTCTGTCAAAGTGCAAAATGCAAGGCTTAGTTTGAAAGAGTAAATGTTATCAAAATGATCCTTTCCCTTTTTTATAGTCAGTTTTAACTTCGTAAGAGGATTTAGCAAAGATCCTGGTAGGATTAATTTGCCATGAAAACAGTGTAATTTAGGTTGTATGAAAAGGAAAATGTTAGGTTTTTCCAAGTACTGGTAGCAGCTTTCTAGTTTTTAACTTACATTCAAGCAAAGGGCATGATGACAGAGTCAGACAAGCATGTCTCGAATCGAGATAATCCTTCAAATATCCGGAAACTGTAGAATAGTTGGTAACTTGATAACTTGAATAACTGGCAAGCCTTTGCAAGCCAAAACAGAGGATTGTCATATTTGGTTATTGATATGTCAAGAATACTTATAGCCATCTTGCCATTTACAAGAAGACAGAATCCACAGTGGAAACTGGAGACTGGAGACCATACGTTACCAGACTGTCTTCCCCATCAGTTCTAACATGAGCGACAACTTTAACTCTTCAACTTTGGTTTCCAAGACAAAAATCAAAAGAATCGCAACGGATTTCCCTAACTCGTGATTAGATAACAGTCCAATGACCGTTTTGTAATGTTATTGTAACGGAAAATACTGTTGGAAAAACATTTCACCCCTCCAAACACAAGACATCAAGTGCAATGTATATGAATGTGTTGTCTATACAATCTCCAAGATTTTAGCAAGAGAAAGAATAAGTAAACATGTATTCATTTCTTTTAGCAACATGTTTTTCTCCAGCGACGGTATGTTATAAGAAATATTAGTCCAGAAATTTTCAGACTAGATTTTACACAGGGTCAGGGGTCAGCAATCTCCAAAGATTTTTTTCCCTTTAAATAATCTCCGTAGAGTTTACAATAGATAAACTAATCACTCAAATTGAAAAATTATGCACCTAAAAAGACATCAATTATACTATACATGGCAACAAGACTGAAGCCTTCCTAATTTCTCTACATCATTCAAAGGTGAAGCAAAGACTCTAGCCCGATTAGTTGGGTAGATTTGAAAGTACAAAATCAGATGAGATAAATGGATATTACATGGTAGAAATGTATTGTAACATCAGATGCCATCCTTTATACTGATCTTTATATTTTGCACTTTAATTGACAGCTGCAGCTTGTGGTCTTCAATGTCTTTTAGAACAGAAAGCAAGTTAGCCCGGTAAACATCACACTTTCGACTTGCATACTCCAGCTCACTGGTAAGTTCTCGGATTTTCTTGTCCATATCATCCTGGAAGAACAAAGAACCAGACATCATTATTGCTTTCAACTTTTTCTTACATGTGCATCCTTATTTTATAACCATGTTTAGACTAAAGACAGGGATGATGTGATATATATCAAAACTAGATTGATTACGTCCAAATTATCATTGAACAGAATCCTTGCAGAGAATCCACATCATAAGTCTCAAAGCCTACATAGTGAACATAGCTGCATGCTCAATCACCAATCATTATGATTACGTAACACTTGGATAATATGGAGCAGAACACCTTTAAAAAAAATAAAAGAAACTATGCCAAACTCTATTGAGCCTGTTGCTGACAAGAATATAAAAGTATGCATCATAAATTGAATCATAGAGCTTTTTATCAATCAACAAAGCAAATGCATGAGGAATGCTAATGTATAAGTCAGCTACAGAAGAAAATGAGAAAACAAAACATTTACAGCAAAGTTGGACAGAACCTTAAAAGGATTGAACATGCACATATCATGTGTAGAACAAGCAACAGAATTAACTTAAGTACCAAAAAAAAAAAAAGAATTAACTGAATATTAGTTCTAACCTCAGACAAAGGTTGACTGGGCATTTTGTGATTACTGATATTTGCCCGACTAGCATCCCGTGCAGAGTCCCCCCTACGCCCATTGACCATAGTAGGCCTCCCTTCATTCTTTGTTGCACGTGCAACTCTTTTTGCAGCCTCTTTCAGAGCGCCAATTGCCACATTGTAAGTCTCTAAAGACTTTGATCCTTCATCAACAAACTTGAAGGCCTCATGACGTAAGGTATTATACCGGACTGTATGAGATTCTAGATAACTGGTATATACATCACTAGCACGTTCTTCCAATATAACACTACTCTTGGCATTTCTCGTCCACCGTTTCAAAATATAATGAGATGGGAGAGTAAGGACATTGGTTACTCTGAAAACTGCCAATACATGTCTACAAAGAAGACCAGAGAACTCAAACATCTGGCAGCTACAAGAGGCTTTCATTTCTAAGACATTGAACTTCACATAGTAGGCTCTATGATCCTCCCCAAACTTCGCCACCTGATATGTGATGATATCACCATCATCATCCGATTTAGATGCCATGAATGTCAGAGTTCCAACAAGCTCCTCTTGGAATCTTGTAAACAGCTTTCTGGTATAAAGCTCTGACGCCTGCTTCTCCATTGGAGATGGGGTCTTCAGAGCAGGGGATGTGTTCATTGTATCATAATCTGCTTTCACTTCTTTCTCATTTCGACTCTCCAGAGCTTTCTCATACAGCTTAAAAAACTGATTCAGATTGGTTGAAGCATTCACGAACCCATCAAAATATGAGTTCATGCTATCACTGCGCTGTGTTATTGACATTTCAGCAAAAAAAGTGTCTCGCAGGTATACAGGGACCCACTGCCTGCGGTCTTCATATATCATCTGAAGCCATTCATGATCCCTGAGTTCGTATCGGTCTACAAGTGACAGCCAACAAGACTCAAATTCCTCAGTTGATTCAGGCAAGTTAACACACTTATGGAAATCTGCTTCAAAAGCTGGATGCTTAAGGAATACATGGGACAACTTCTCTTGGCATTTCTTGAAGATGTGCCATTTGCAGAAACGGTGCCGAGTCTCAGGGAAAACCTGCATAATTGCTGATCGAATGATAGCATCATGATCAGTAGTGATGGACACTGGAGGGCGACCAGACATTGCTGTAAGCCAGGTCTTAAACAGCCAGACAAACGATGCTTCAGATTCATTTATTAAGAAAGCACAGCCAAATAAAACTGGTTGTCCATGATGATTTACACCAGTGAAAGGTGCAAAAGGTAGGCGATACCTGTTAGACCTATAGGTAGTATCAAAGGTAACAGTATCCCCAAAGTAAGTATAATTCATCCTAGCCCTTGGATCAGCCCAAAACACATTACTTGTCAAAGCCTGATCCTCATCACCCTGCACAGCATAAAAGAAATTCGGATTCTCAGCTTGCATTTGCTTCAAATAATCCAAAAGCAATTGAATATCTCCTTCCAAGCTCCTCTGCCGATTATTCCTCATATAATTTCTGCAATCCACTTCTGTAAACCCAACCTTACTAATCCCCCCATATTCTTTTATTAAAGCAGACATAATCCTACGAGGGCCCATACCAGCAGCCTGCAAGGTATCAATCAAAGTCTTAGCAGGGCCAGATATTTGCCGATGTGACCGAAGGCAATGAACCTGATCAGGAGGAACAAGCTCGTGATTATGCTCTCTAACAAATCCAGACACAACCCATTTCCCAGAATCCTGCATTTTAACAGACAACGAAGCCTTACATCCTACTCTAGTAATAGTACGGGGACGCTTGATCTCCCTATCTTTTGTTCTTTTCTCATTTAAATTTCTAAACCCTTCTTTAGCACAAACAAATTGTCTCTGAATAATTGCCCCATCACGCCTGGAACGACGGGAAGAGCTTACACGTGTACTAAAACCAACACGGCGAGCATAGGAATTGTAAAATGCCTTGGCGGCTTCTTCAGACTCAAATTCCATACCTTCATAAGGCTCAAGATCCAGCAGGTCCCCTTCTGGAAGGTAAACTTCACTCCCAGCTCTGCCAAAGCCACCGCCATTGCTATTAGAACCAAATATTGAAGAAGGAGCAGGGCTATCCGCCATGTCCTCGTCCATGTCAAAGCCTATGTTGGCATCATCATCGCCGTCGCGCCCGCTGCTACCTCCTCCGCCCAGGCCTATATCGAATTGGACAACCTCCGCGTCCATGTGACTGAATTTTCGGAAAAAAAAAATGAAATACTTAATGTAGTGAAAGCGGAATTGAAGTGGTAAAAAAAGAAGTAAGCTTCAACGTGGAAGACATGAAACAAAAGCGATGCAGGGCTAGGGTTTTCGGGGGAAGAACGGAGGGAGGAGAGAAACCCTAGAATCGAGATTAAAAATGAGGGGATTTTCTGTAGAGGATGAGGTTGAAATTTTGATAAATTGTGTAAAAGAATTAAAGAAAAAAAATAGTGGAAGTTAAAAAGGAAAAAGGGCTGCAAATTTAGGAAAGGTTGAGACTTGAGAGAGATAGTGGTGAAATTTTGGAATTTCCGATTACGGGAATAATTGGATTTGGGGGTAATCGCATTTCGCTACAACTTCACTTTGCGTCTACCAGTTGCCCCCTCTTTCATCACCGTTGGATAAGAAAGCCATCTTTGGCGAGAATATATTATAAAATAGTAATTTTTTTTTTCAAAAACAATGTTTTTTTTTTAAATATTTTTCCCCAAGAATATAATGAAAATATGAATGAATAAATTGTTATACAATTACCTGCCTAGGCCTACTTTACATTATCTTTGAAGGCAAATTGGAAATCCATGAAAAAGTGATGATTAAGGATTAGTTGATCAAAATGAGATCAACATAAATCTTGAAAATAAATCAATAAATCGATGAAAAAAAAAGAAGAATTGAGGGATCAATTGATCAAGAAAATATATCAAAATAAGAAATAAAGGGAGAATCAAAATTTTTTTGACTTGCCAATTAGGGTATATAATTCCAATCATCTCTAACAAAGAAACAACACATCTATGGAAGCCGCGTCAACCAATTAATTAATAGGTCAAAAATTGTCGGGAAGTTTCCTAACTTCCTATTATGAAGTTTGTTTATTTAACCGATCGAAAGTGGAGATTATTACTCCCTTATCATGAAGTATACTTAACTAGTACTATATAATTTACTAGTTCCTCTAATCTCACACTCATTTGCAACTCATTTCATTCAAAACTCTTCACTTTAATAATTGTATACACATAAGTAACAGATTCAGGATTTTTTAGCCAATGTAAGTCAAGTTTGTTGTTTAAAGTGGATACTACAATTTTGATGGATCCACCACTTGATCATCTTGCTCTA
>AWWV01011485.1:0-36128 GCA_001974805.1 Corchorus capsularis
GTTGTAAAAATGCCTTTGACTATTTTCACCAAAAAAAAAAAAAAAAGAAGCCTTTGAGCTTTGACTATTGTTAATCAAATGACTTCATCATGCTCGGCCTAATATGAATTAGCCCACAAAAGAGATTTTGATAATATGGACTCTAAATTGTCAATTGGGATTGGGCTGAAGCCCATCAAGAGTTTTAAGGGTTTGTTAACACGTGCGGACTGCTGAGAGAATGAATATTATTATATAAATAAGAAAAGCCTTATTAAGGCCCTTGATTGAAATAGTCATTTGAATGGTGCTGTAAAAAAGGGTTTGGAATTTTGGGGGGGTTGGGTAAAATCATTCACGTGAGAGGCGAGAGGATAGTTAAGCACTTTACGGGAGCCGAGTACTTGGTTTCTTTTCTACTTCAACTATCTTCACCCTTCCTTCCTGTACTTGTTTCCTTGTGTTTTTTTGTTTTGTTTTTTATTCAAATTCAAAACCCAGGCAAAGGCCAGTCCCAACACCTACCAATAAAGGGTCTCGAGGTTTTCCCTTCAACAAATAAGGGCCTAGAAAGTAAGTGCTTTTTGTTTGTTTAGGGTTCATAAATGCCATAGCCCACCAGTTTTTCTGTTCCAGACGTTTCTTTATCTCATGTTTTTGTCTTGCAGGGGCTCAAAGGGGACGCCGTTTTCTCTCTTTTTTGTTTTGAAGTTTTCATTTTTTTGGGTTAACCCAGAAGGCAGGGAAGGATGGAGGTGAGTATGAGCAAGCTTGTTCTGTTTTACGTTTGTTGTGGAACTTTGGGGAAAAAAAAGAGATATTTTTGTTTGTTTGTTTGTTTTCTGTTTTGCATTTACATTGTTTAGTCTTTCTAAGAAAAGGGTTTTGGTTTTTGGGTGTTTTTTTTGTTTTCACCCTTTTTGGATTTTAGGAACCTGAGAAAATAAATGGTGGTGGTAGTGAGGCTCAGATGGATGATTTGAAACCAGACACTGAAGCTGTAGCTGAGGCTGAAGCTCCAGCCCCAATGAACACAGAAACAGAAGCTGCTGATGTGAATGCCCAAGTTCAAGTTGAAGAACCCACCAAACTTGAAGAAGAGGGGAAATTGCAGGCTCAGACGGTTGCTGACGGCCCAGATTCAGGGGGGCAACGAGCAGTTTCCGGCCTAGTCGACGACGGCGCCAGCAAAACTCCCAATGTTGTTGGTGCCGGTGGTCAAAATGAGGTAGAGTTGAAGTCTGAGAAGAATGGTGATGCTGAAATGAAGGATGTTGAGGACAAATCTATGGCTCAAACTTTTACCAAAATGGAAGTTGTTGAAAATGATGATGATGCCTCCATTGAAGATGGACTTTGTTTAAGCCCCAACTTTGACTTGAAACCTATAGATGATGAAAATGGCGTTTATGATGGGGAGCAATTGAAGGATTTGTCTAAAGGAAGGGATATTAGGAAGCGACTTGCAATACCAGAACTTGGTGACAAAAACCCTAACCTATGCTTTGACAACACTGGGTCAGACACAGAAGAGGAGCAAGCAGCTTTTGTCAAGGATGTTGAAGCTTTTCACAAGGAGAAGAACCTTGAATTCAAGCACCCTAAATTTTACAAGGAGGATTTAAATTTGCTCAAGTAAGCCTTTTCAAGTTTGCATGTCACTGAAAACTGTTCCTTTCTTTTATACTTTCTTACTTTGTTGAAGAAAACATTTATATGAATTATTCTTCTCATTTTCATGTTCCTTAAGGTTATGGAGAGCTGTAATCAAATTGGGGGGCTATGAACAGGTGTGCTTCGAATTCTTTACCTTTCATTTCCTTATAGATTCCCTATCCTACCTAACAACATGATCTCTCTTTCTCTCTCTTGGCCTTTTACCTTCCAATTTTGAGACATACCCATGCATTACATTAAATTAAAAAATGACTACTTGAACTGAAAGAATGTGCAGTTTCCTTCTGTGCAAACTTTTTGTTGTCCTTGACATTAAATTGTTATAGTTAATTGGTTTGACCCAAATGGAATATAAGTTCGTCTTAGTTTTTTCCTTTTATTTATAGTTTCATTTGTTGCTGTGGACTTTTTAGGTGACCTCATGCAAATTGTGGAGGCAAGTGGGAGAATCGTTTAATCCCCCAAAGTAAGGATAATCTCTACTTTCTTGTTTTTCATGACTTATACAGAAAGCCTGCATTTTCTCCCATTGAAACTAACATGTTCAGTTGTTTGTTAATTTTAGAATATTTCTTATGTGTGGGATAATCTTTTGGGTTAAAATGTTTACATCTGCTTCCTAGTTGATTTTTCCGTCGTTTTGGATAAATATTGCTAACGAGGCACCCACCGGACCTTTTCCCTCAGTGATGGCTATTTTCTTGCTTTTCATGTTGTATAGTTTATTTATTCATTTATTTATTTGGTGTAGGACTTGCACAACTGTGTCGTGGACATTCCGTATCTTTTATGAGAAGGTTTTACTCTAGTTGCTTATTTCTGTTGATTATAAGGACAGAGACGTGAACCCTCATTCGTTCCTCTGTCATGTCTAGCTTTTATTTTCTCTATTTGTTATTTTGACATTTAGTTCTCCTGTCATCTGGTTTCATCAATTTATCAGGCACTACTTGAGTATGAAAAGCATAAAATACATGGTGGTGAGCTCCCTCGTCCTGATGTTTCCTTTGTAGAGCCTAATGGGGTTGAAAGTCAGGTAAAGTGTGATAAATTTTAGCTCTAGCTTATCAGCTTGGCTAGCATATTTGGTTCATCGTCAACATGATTGCTGTTTGTTGTAGCCGTATCGTAAACTAAGTTATGTGTATCATGTTCTATTTGTATTTTATTTGCCTCTTTTTTGGGACAAAAAAGTGAGATTTTGACTTTTGAATATTGAAAAGTCATCTTAAGAGGATGTACATCCGGTAATGTAAATGTTGTATCAAAAGTAAATTTTAGAGCCTAAGGGGGTAAGCGAGACCGGAGTGGAAATCATGGAGTTATATCTCTGTAAAAGGCATGCTTTATAGTTGGCTCAGGAAGGTATTAGTCCCCTTTCAATGAAACATGTTATATCCATTGGGAATTGAGATTTTTAAGATAAAGTAAATAGGAGATGTATGAGCTTTCAGAATTTTTTTTGGTATATTTACAAGTTAACCTTGTTCGAGCCGGGTTGGCCCACTATGGGGGTAAAGCTCTCCCAACAGCTTTCAGAAATTTTGGAAAGCTCCTCTAGTGTTCAGAGTAGCAAGGGGGTAATGCAATATGTAATTATATCAGCTAGACTGCTTTATGCTACTATATGATTAGATGAATTCAGTTTTTGCACAAAATGACAGAGTCAATGCTTGTGGTGGTCTATATTATGATGTCTGTATAAAATTAAATTCTGTGTACCCTTGACCATGATCGTCTTCATTGTTATATGATTGGAATTGATTTGACACATTGTCTATATTAACTTACTAACCAAATCATCTGCGCTGTAAGCATAAACATAGTAATCATTTTTCAGAACCACGTGTATATTATCCAATGATTTCTATGAATTTTGTATGTAGGCTGCTAGTAATCAAGCTCCTGGGTCTGGTAGAGCAAAGAGGGATGCTGCTGCTCGTGCCATGAAGAGCTGGCATTCTCAGCGTGTTCTCGATAATGGTGAGGTCTGTCATCCAATCATCAAGGTTTGTGGAGAAACTTCTAAGCTATATGCATTTACTAATATGCTTTCTTTCTCTTTTCCACATCCTTCTGACCGAGCTCACCCTTTTTATTCTCTCTTTTCTAAAACTTTTGATTTCAGGACAAGAACTCTAGTCCTGCACCCAAAAGTGACAAGCAACTTAAAAATTTTGGTATGACTAATACGCTGCCCTTGCAGATTTAGCCTACCATAATTTCCTCAATTGTCTTTATTTCTTAACTTGGTTCATTGAATCAGGTTTATTAAAACGTAAAAAGCCATCCAGTCTGGAGCATGGTCTCCGAGTCACTCCACTTAAGGCAACAAAAACTCAGTTACTATTCTGGTCACTTATTCCTAAATTTTATCATTTATTAATCAAATTTGAAACAATATCTTGACTATTTAAGATGCCAAAACTAGGCATTCTTTTGGCAGGTTGGATACTATGGTCATTGATATTGGACCCCCAGCAGATTGGGTGAAGATTAATGTCCAAAAGACTGTGAGCCTTTTAACCTTTTAACCTTTATTTTTATTAATGATCTGTGCTACATAGCTGTTATCAATGAATCTCTCTTATCTCCTCCTCTCTCACAGGTCGATTGCTATGAGGTATATGCTTTGGTTCCTGGTCTTCTCCGTGAGGAGGTTAGTATATGTCCAGATGATTCTCCTTGTTCTTAAAATTGCATGGTCTAGAGGGAAAGCTTACATAGAAGATCTGTTGCCTAACCAGTCTATGATTAGGTTCAACCACTTAGGTTGTCAATAATGTTCATAATGTGCTAATTTTGCATTGGTCTGGCCATTACTGAAGGACCTTTTTACTGGATATCTTAGTAGTTAGCTAAGGAGATTAATCTGGACACCTATTATTTTGGTAAAATTTATAACTTTAGTGTTTTTTTTTGTGACATTTAATTTTTAACGTTAGTTTAGATGAGTAAACCTTATAAGATTTGCATCAATTGCTGAATCCATTTTCCTTAAATTTCTCCCTTTAGATTGTATGGGATTATGTTGATAAATTATCATATGTGCTAAATGAATCAGGTGCATGTTCAGTCTGATCCAGCAGGACGCTTGGTTATATCTGGTCAACCAAAGGAACTGGATAATCCCTGGGGTGTCACACCCTTCAAAAAGGTTTGTCTAAATTGATGAAATTTCAATATGGAGTAGGATGTAAATATAATATTGCAGTATGATAGGTGATTCTGAAAGTCGCTCATACTCGTGAGTCATGATAGTGTCCATCTAGCGGTATTTGTAAATTTTTGTTTTTTTCGGTCTTTTAGTTGTATTGATGATATTAAGGTTACTCACAATTGTGGACATCAGAAGAGTGTCAAATACATTTGAAGTTCGTAGCTCGCTTTTATGTACTGATTTCAATCCTATATAAATAAGCAGCTTGTTTTAGCCTTCTAGGAATAGTCTACACCGCACTCGAATAAAAGTCTCACTCGAATCATATTCATTGTTACTGTAATGTTTTTTCAAGTGTGCCTGATTGATACATGCTTGTTTCCAGGTTGTCAGCCTGCCTTCTAGAATTGATCCGCATCAGACTTCCGCTGTGGTAACCCTGCATGGTCAGTTGTTTGTTCGCGTCCCATTCGAGGCGTCTGATGTATAGGTTGTAGACTTCTAGTTTTAATCATCGTGACATGTAGAGAATTCTGTAGTTTGTTTAGAATGTGAAAATAGAATCAATTCGGTATCTATTTCTGCAATGCACATACATATTTCTCAATTAGTTTGTGCTCAGCCATATGCTTGAAGCAATCTCCAGTAATTTGCAATCATTCTCATTTTCATTTTGGGGTAAGGGCTGGAAGAGAGGATGATTTATTAGGTTTGACAACTTAATGACACCTTTGATTGGCGGAATTAATCTGGAAAAACAAAAGTGAATTATCATTGAATAATGTTAATACTTACCGGAGATTGGATTATGTTCCATTCAATGACAAGATTGACAGTAACAATGACAAGGGAATTGTTCATCATTTGATTGGCTGTAATGTAAGAAAGTTGAAATTGGATTCTTCTATATATTTTCAAATGTCGTCACCATGCATATGTTTTGAAGTATGTTTATCTATTTCTGTTTAATGGTACAATAATTACATTTTAACAGTTCTATATGAACTTTTCTTTTTTCTTTTGTCAGCAAAACATCCACGTGAAGCTCTAATCTAACTTCATCTTCTGTAGCTTTTGTCAAAAATAAGGAAAAAAAAACCATTAATCTTTTATTCACCTTCTAATGTATACATCCATCTGAATTTGAGGAATCCTAGCAATGAAATCTTCTCAGCTTTCCCAAAAGCAGAGATTGTTAGTTCTAATATATATACGAATAATAAGTCATCTTTTGCATCAAGAAGCAACGATTGCAACACTTGACCTTTTCTCCTCAAGGGAATTCGAAAACATTACCACCTCCATCACCACCACCACCAACGGCAACTCCGCCTCCATTCTGAGAGTTGATGGCAATCCAGAGCAAGGAAAGTGTAATGGCAATAAGACCCGACCAGACAAACACAATGGTAGGTGTCTTCCGTCTTCTTCCCATCAAACCTTTAGCAAAAGGGTACAAATGAGCCAAAACCCAGAAGCTAAAGAAAGCTCCTCCCATGAACTTGCTCCATGATGGGGATGTACTATAAACCGCCTTGGAAAAGGCGAAAATGAGTGCCACAATGTTTATCATGGCAATCACAATGGGTGGGATCATCAATGAAGTCCACTTGACAAGGTACAAATCTGCATAAATGTCTTCATTGTCTTCTCCAGCTGACTTTGATGTCAATGTGAAAGATATTTCTATGCCTGCAATTACTTTCAGAAGGCCTTGTACACAAGCAGCTAA
Organism: Corchorus capsularis; assembly: GCA_001974805.1. Lineage (NCBI taxonomy): Eukaryota > Viridiplantae > Streptophyta > Magnoliopsida > Malvales > Malvaceae > Corchorus > Corchorus capsularis. The sequence continues at coordinate 6,549 of AWWV01011485.1, forward strand.
GTGAGAACTTGTTCCTGAAATGAGCCAAAACTGTTCATTTCTCCACCATTCTTCCAATCCAATTCCTGACCATCTCACTTCCAGGATTGCTAAAGAGATCAGACAAATGGTGATAATCAATAGGTAGACCAAAAACGTGATGTTGAGTGTTTTGACAATGAATTGTCCGGAGATAAGTGAGAGTGCAGGGAGGAAGCAATAGACGATGAGGAAACAGGAAGTAAAGGGATAGATTCCGACGTTGAGATAAGCCAGGCGCTGAAGTAGCTTGAGACGCCTGGAAGCAAGAAAAGCGTTGTTTCTTGAGAAGAAAATTTCGACTGATCCTGTCGCCCACCGCAGCACCTGGTGAAGTCGATCAGTAAGGTTAATTGGAGCCGACCCTCGAAAGGCGTCACGTTTGGTGATGCAATAGATAGACCGCCAGCCACGGTTGTGCATGCGGTAGCCTGTCACGACATCTTCTGTGACAGAACCGTAAATCCATCCCACACGGTCACCCCATTCCGTCTTGTCCTCGTACCTGTCGGAAGAACAATGATTTTGTCATGTTTTTTTTTTTTGGAAGTTTTATGACACAACTCTGTCAGGATCATGAGTAATTAAGCACATACCAGCAAGAAATGACGGAGACAGCTTCAGCAACAGTGGCAGCATCAAGTGGGTCACGTGGGACCCTGAGAGCACCAGGAGGCCGACCAAACTTGATGGCAGGATGATCTGCAATGGGACGGCCCTGGAATTCGGCAATTGGTATAGACTCTGACAGCAAAGTGGAATTTCCAAATCGCTTGGGCAGTAGATTGACATCAAGGTCAGGATCAAAGTCACCAGTCGTTAATGGTTGTGTTTCTCTCTCCTTTGTCTGAGTCATTCTCTCAGGATTTGGAGGATCGAACCCATACAATGCAAACCGCCTGAACATGCACCCAGTCCCCACATAAACAGGGCCCTGAAACAGGATCATCATGAAAATTTCAGACAATTTCTGACTAAGTTTATAAAAAATCTTGAATGACAGAAGAATATATATACCTGCACACCATCAAGGGCACGCATGTTACCATCGAAAAACACAGTGTTGTGATTAGCATAACGATCAGAAGGATCAATGCCTTCAAATCTCTGAGGGAATTGGATGTAACAGATATCTTCACCACCTCGATCCATCATAAAGCACATTCCTTCACGAATAGCTTTGCAGTTGTATATATAATGATCGCAATCAAGGTTAAGAATGAAAGGACCGTTGGACAATATGGCTGATGTTCGCACCAAAGCATTCATTGCACCAGCTTTCTTGTTATGGTCATAGCCTGGACGCTTCTCCCTTGATACATACACAAACATGGGGAGCCGTATGTCTATATCAGTGAAGTCTAAGAGCTTATCTTCACTGTTTCCCATAAGTGGGTCATGGCTTGGCGGCTTCAACATCACCTATAAGCAATCATGCTTCATCTGGTCAGGAAAATTGATGCACAAAACTGAAATAAAAGCAATTTTGCATATGCCTACCTGGAGAATCCCAGCATGGTCCCCCTTGGAATGATCCCTAGAAGCATTAGCCCAAGTTCCAGGCCAATGGGTGCCATCAGCCATCCATGTGGCCTTTAGGACTTTGGGTTTCTCCAAAGGGTCAGCGCCGGTTTCCCTAAGGTGTTTGAGCATCTTCATTTCCTCCCTTGCATTGAACGCCTCTGATCTCCGCCTGATCGAATCAGGAAGGCCGTTGATCCTCACCTTGAACTCATCATACTCCCTCTTCATCCTCCTTCTATCCTTGACAAAGTCAGGCCTACTCTTGTTCTTAGTTGGATCAACTTTCAAGCTGAAGTAGCTATCAGGATTCCTAGGCTCAATATTATGTTTTCGACAAAATGGAACCCATAAATCAGCAAAACTAGCCGCCTCTGCCATTGCTTCAAAGGTAAGGAGGGCGCCTCCATCATCAGAGATGTAACAGCTCACTTTTTCCACAGGGTAATCAACTGATAATATAGAAAGGATGGTGTTTGCAGTGACAAGCGGCGGCTCCTTCTCAGGATCAGCAGTGGACACAAACAAGTCCACTCCAGGGAGGTCCGAACGCCCTGTTGGATTGGATGGTGATGGCATATCAAACTTTTCTTTAAGGACTTCAAGATCCGTGGACCGGTTGACAGGACAAAGTTTAGGAATTTGATCAAGAATCCAGGAAAAGGCAAACCATATTTCACACACAATTGACATAAGCCACAACCATATTGCATCATCATTAGGATGCATCAGTCTCCAGTGTAAGAAGAAACCCAACACCACCAATCGAACCACAATCAATAGCCTGTAGGGACTAATGATGGCTGCAGGGATAGGAATCTTCCGACTCAAAGGTTTCCAAGGCTTATCATTATTCTCCAGCAATTCCCCATGGAGTCCATCATCACCACCATCATCATACATGCCATCTTGAGGCGTAAAAGCATTGCCATAGCCATAAGTACCACTTGTCTCGAACAACCATCTGTTGTGATCGAACTCACCCCCTTTTTTCATCATAGACATGTTATTACCATCCCTGTTGTTTGGTGCTGGCAATTTTAATGTCCTATTGGAATATTCTGCATCATCCTCATATTCTCCTACCCTGTATGGTTCCTTACATCCTGGGCAATTACCCGTGTCTTTCTGAGCATCCATGTAGCAATCTCTGCAGATTTTGAACCTGAAAAAAAAAAAGCATGGCAGAGTTAATTCATTTCGGATTCGGATGATGTTTGGACAAAAATGGGATTTTGAAGCATTACCTGCATTCACAAGGTGTCACATCATTTCCTCGCTCGTCCTTCATGATATTGCCATCACAAGCAGGCATTGAACATGAGGCTCCCTTGGCACCAGCCATTTGAGGATGACTAACCTCAGAATCAATCACCTTGTCCATTAGATGTGCTCGCGTGACGCTATTGAAACCCCCGGTGAAGAGAGAATTAGAAACGTATTGTTCCTCGGCCTTTGCAGCGACAGAATTATTATCCATTGGCTGATTGTCTGGTGTTGGAGGAATGTGAACTGTGTAGTTCATGTAATCCCCTGATAGCTCTCCTGACATGTCAATGTCATCCCTGGATAGACTAATGTACCGGCCACTCGAAGTTCGTCTCGCAAACTTGACAGTTTGTCCATTGTTTTTGCTCGAGCCGCCTTGGCTAGAACCACCAGGGCTACGGACTTTCTTAGATGGTTGGGAATTTGAAGTTGCCATTGTTGTTCAATTGAAATTTAAAAAAAAAAAAAGAACAAAATGAAAAACCTTTTCCTATCAATTCTTCATGAAATGTTGATCATGGTGTGTATTCATGAAATGTTGCATTAAGAACGGGTCTAATTTACACCATTAACATTTCCAGGATGTGGGAAATACTTGAGTTGTTTTAGCCTGGAAAGTTTTATCAGTTTTGAAGATGACAAGAAAAGGGGATTAAGGGTATGATTCTGAAATGTGCCTAAATGAAAAATGGTTCAAACATGAGAAAAGATAGAGAGGGGTTGAAGCAATTGTGACCATTGACTAATTATGGGACCAAATTGGAAATTGATTTGAAAGAAAGAGGTGAGAAATGAAGCTGTTGAAGTTGAAGAAACATAGATTGATGGTTGGAGACCAAGTCCAAAGTAAGGGTATATTTCTGATGTTCCATTTTACGGGTTTCAAGGAGAGAAGTGCGTATTCTAAAGATTTATGTTTCTTTTTTTCTTCATTTTGGTTGGTTACATATTCAAGTCAGTTGGATTTCATCTCCTTACCCATATGCTTTTATGCCTCCATAATTTTTTCTTTTTGCTTATGCCTCCTTAAATTATCATAAAATGACAATTTAACCCTTCAACATTTGTTATTAAGATGATCTCATCCTATTTTGATTTTTTAACCAATGCTATCTTCAAGATTGACTTAATTAACTTGTCAAGTTCACGTGTCAGTATATGACTAAACCACGTCAGCATCAAAGACTACATTGGTTTTCACTTTTTGAGTAGTTTTTATGTTTAAAATAGACATTAATTTTTAATTTATCTTATAATATCAAGGCAAATTATACAATACACCATTAATGGAGTTTAACAAATTACACATGCGGAATCTGAAGGGTTGTGTCCCCTAGGAACTAAATTGAAATATTTAAAACTTAATTAATTAAAAAAATGGACATGTGTCAACTCCACAACTCGCTTGTAAAGTCCAAAATTTACACCGCGGGTGTATCAAATAATTACATTAAGTGGTTGGTTCAAGTGGTTTGACACTTGTTCCCCTTAAGCAAGATCTCGGGTTTGAGTCTTGTGAATGGAGAAAACCATTATTGGAACTTGGAAGAGCTTTATGTTGAAACATTTTCTCAAAATCCAACATGAAAAGGCACGTGTAGTTAAAAACTACCATATTATTTAGGTATCTATTAGATTGAAAGTTAATTAACTGCCTAAATCTACCATATTAATGGAGATATTTCACCAAAAAAAATCTAATGGATATCTATCTATCTAAGAGTTGGTTTCTAATCCAATGGTTGTGTCTATAGCAATTAGAGGTATAAGACTCCTATATAAAGAGAACCTCTGCGTTGGATTAAATATAGAGAATTACAGAAACAACTTCTGCATTTTACGTTCTCTCCTTCCCTTCTTATTCCTCTTCAAAATCCTATTCTGTTTTGCTGCAGGAAATTGAATAGGATTAGGCAATTTTGTTTTAACACCTGTGAGTGCCTAGTGTGTTGGCTTCGTAAGTGCAAACCGCAATCAACCATTAGGCTTCATTGTATCCTCAAGGTTTATTCCTGTTAACTCTTTTGCACACTTACAGTGGGAGGAATAAAGCCTTAAAGAAAGTGGCATCTGTTACACTCCTTGAAGCCAATTTCCATTTGCAGATTCATCTCATTTTCTAATTAATCTTACGGCTTTATTGAATTGACAATGGCTGCTGCACAAAGTGGAACTCTCAGAGAATTGGCTTCTGATTTTGTCAAACTAGATCGCTTTGATGGTGGCAATTTTCACAGATGGCAAAAGAAGATGCAGTTTCTCCTATCAATGCTGAATGTGGTTCATGTCCTGAATACTCCCAGGCCTGAAGAATCTGAACCTGAACCTATTGCAGCAACAAGAGAAAGGCAGAAATGGGACAATGCTAATTACATGTGCAAGGGGCATATCTTGAATGGGCCGTCGATGACTTATTTGATGCCTACCAGAATGAAGCTACTGCAAAACAATTATGGGACGTTTTGGAGGCCGGGTATATGCAAGAAGACGCTACAAGTAAGAAGTTTCTTGTTAGTCGTTTTAATAATTATCAAATGGTTGATGGTCGATCTGTGATTGATCAATTGCGTGAGATTGAAAGGATGCTTAATGAATTCAAGCAATATGATATGAAAATGGATGAATCTATCATTGTCTCCTCTATTATAGACAAACTTCCAGAGTACAGGAAACAGGAACAAAACAATAGTTCCGGGGAAGCCAAAATCAATGTTATGGAAGAAGGCCAGACCAGTGAGCCTGCCAAAAAGAAGTTCAAACAGAATTATAATGGTGCAAAATTCAAGAAGAAAGGTTTCAAGAAAGGAACCTGCTTTCATTGCGGAAAGGCTGGACATTTCAAAAAGGAATGTCGTTTTTTTTGAAGAAGAAACCTTATACTTCAGATGCTACCCAAAATTTTATGGCCATGATATTTGAGATCAACATGATTGAAGATAATGCTGCATGGTGGATTGATTCGAGAGCAACAAAGCATGTTTGCAATGACAGAAACTTGTTCAAGAACTTTCCACCTATTGAAGATGACAATTTCTTGTACATGGGAAATTCGTCAAAGGCAAAGGGGCTGTTGAACTTGAATTTACTTCAGGAAAATCATTATCTTTGAGTGATGTATATTATGTTCCTGAAGTTAGAAAAAATTTAGTTTCTGGTGGTCTGTTAAACAAGTTTGGCTTCAAGTTAGTGTTTGAGGCAGATAAATTTATCTTGTCTAAGGGAGGAATCTTTGTTGGGAAAGGATATATGTGTGAGGGGATGTTTAAACTTAATATTACTAATATGAATAAAAGTGTTGTTTATGCTTACTTGGTTGAATCTTCTCATTTATGGCATTATAGGCTTGGACATGTTAATTACAGGAAATTAAAAATTATGCATAATTTGGACTTAATTCCAGAATTTTGTGAAAGAATTAAGAAGTGCAACACATGTATGCTTGCTAAAATCACAAGGAAATCCTTTCCTAAGGTACAAAGAAATTCTAAATTGCTTGAATTGATACATAGTGATTTATGTGACATGCATTCAACACCTACCATGTCTGGAAAGAAATATTTTGTCACATTTATTGATGCTTGCTAAAATCACAAGGAAATCCTTTCCTAAGGTACAAAGAAATTCTAAATTGCTTGAATTGATACATAGTGATTTATGTGACATGCATTCAACACCTACCATGTCTGGAAAGAAATATTTTGTCACATTTATTGATGATGCAACAAAATTTTGTTATGTTTATTTGTTGCACTCTAAAGATGAAGCACTTGATAAATTTAAAATTTATAAGAATGAGGTTGAATTAATTGTGAATCTCTTATCAAGTGTTTAAGAACGGATAGGGGTGGAGAATACTTTGATGAAAATTATTTTAATTCCACCGGAATAGTTCATCAAGTTACGGCCCCTTATACACCACAACAAAATGGTGTGGCTGAAAGAAAAAATCGGGTCTTAAAGGAGATGGTTAATTCCATGCTATCATATTCTGGACTATCAACATGTTTTTTGGGGTGAAGCTTTATTAACAGCTTGCCACATTTTGAATAGAATTCCAAACAAAGAATTCAAAGTGACTCCATATGAGCAATGGAAAAGGAGAAAACCAAACTGGATTGCTAAATACCGCCCCATTTTTTATATTCACCGCCCCATTTTGACGCTTTTTTACGCTTTTGCCCTTTGCTTTATTTTCTAATCTTGAAACTATCACGAACGTAGAATAGTGTTAACGTGTTGTATTTTGATGACGATTTAAGAAAAATGAACGATAACGTGCCGTATTTTGATGACGATTTCAGAAAAATGCAATTTTTGACGAAATTTAGGACTGATGACCCGTGCCGTCCCAAGAGGGCGGCTTATCGTGGCAAAGCCGCCCCACTGGGGAGGCTCAACCACGGCGGAGCCGCCCCGGTGGGCGGCTCGGCTATTTTTTTTTTTAAATAATTATTATTTTAAAAAAAAAATTTGGTCTAGCCGCCCCAGTGGGGCGGCCTGCCCATGGTGAAGCCGCCCCAGTGGGGCGGCCTGCTCATGGTGAAGCCGCCCCAGTGGGGAGGCTCCGCCGTGGTTGAGCCGTCCTAGTGGGGAAGCTCCGCCGTGGCTGAGCCGTCCTAGTGGGGAGGCTCAGTGTAAAAGTGTAAAAAGTGCAAAGGGTAAAGGGCAAAAGTGTAAAAAATGGGGCGGTATTTAGCAAAACTAGGGCGGTATTTAGCAACCCCCAAACCAAATCTGAATTATTTTAAGTTTTGGGGTTGTAGGGCAGTCGATAGATTTCCTGAACCCAAAAAGAGAAAATTGGGTGGAAGGGGAATTAAGTGCATTTTCTTAGGATATGCACAAAATAGTAAGGCTTATAGGTTCATGGTAATTGAACCAAATGATGTAATTTCGGTAAGCACCGTTATTGAATCTAGAGATGCTATTTTCAATGAAAATAGATTTAAATCTATCTCTAAAGAACTACCGCCAATACAAGAGTCACATTCTCCTAGTGAAAATACAAATAGCAATAATGTTCCATTGCAACAAGATGAAAATAATAACCAATGTCCAGAAATAAGGAAAAGCAAGAGAGCTAGAAAAGCAAAAGATTTTGGCCCAGATTTTTATATGTTCTTAGTGGAAGGGACCGGTGAAAATATTTGTAATCAAATTCCATATTGTTTTAATGTGGAAAATGATCCTTTAACATTTGAAGAGGCTATGAGGTCTCAAGATTCCGCTTTTTGGAAGGAAGCAATTAATGATGAAATGGACTCAATTATGGGTAATAATACTTGGGTATTAGTTGATCTTCCATCAGGTTCCAAACCAATTGGATGCAAATGGATTTTCAAAAAGAAAATGAAGGTGGATGGTACCATAGATAAATTTAAAGCAAAGTTAGTAGGCAAAGGCTTTACACAAAAGCAAGGTATTGATTACTTTGACACTTATGCTTCAGTAGTAAGAATCGCTACAATTAGACTTCTAATTTCACTTGCTTCAATACATAATTTGGTAATACACCAAATGGATGTAAAAACGACATTTTTAAATGGTGAATTAGAAGAAGAAGCATATATGAAACAACCCGAAGGGTTTGTAGTTCATGGACAAGAGCATAAGGTTTGTAAACTTGTAAAGTCTTTATATGGACTTAAACAAACTCCAAAACAATGGCATCAAAAATTTGATGATGTGGTGTTGGCTAATGGTTACAAAATTAATGAGTCCGATAAATATTTATATAGCAAATTTGAAAATGGCAAAGGAGTCATAATTTGTCTATATGTAGATGATATGTTGATTTTCGGAACTGGCTTGGAGCAAGTTGAAAGGACAAAGAATTTTTTGTCAAATAATTTTGCCATGAAAGATATGGGTGAAGCAGATGTTATTTTAGGAATCAAAATTATTCGTAATAATGGTGGCATATCATTGTCACAGTCACATTATATTGAAAAAGTGCTCAATAAGTTTGATCTTTTTGATAGTATACCGGCATCTACACCCATGGATCCTCAAATGAAATTAGTATCAAATGCCGGTAGAACTGTTGATCAATTGCGTTATGCAAGATTAATTGGTTGTTTAATGTATGCTATGACATGTACAAGGCCTGATATAGCCTTTGCGGTTGCAAAATTAAGTAGATACACTAGTAATCCTAGTGATTTGCATTGGCGGGCTATTGAAAGAGTACTAAGATGCTTAAAGAAAACAATCAATTATGGAATGAATTATTGTGGATATCCTTCAGTTTTGGAAGGATTTTCGGATGCTAGCTAGATTACAAATAAAGAGGATCATGCCTCTACAAGTGGATATATCTTCATGCTTGGTGCGGGTACAATTTCTTGGGGATCCAAAAAACAGACATGCATAACAGATTCCACCATGGCAGCCAAATTTGTTGCTTTGGCAGTCGCTAGTAAAGAAGCGGAATGACTTAGAAATTTGTTATATGGCATACCTCTATTGCCTAAGTCAATTTCTCCTATATCCATTCGTTGTGATAGTGAGGCAACACTAGCAAGAGCATATAGCCAAGTATACAATGGAAAGTCTAGACACATTGGTTTGAGACATAGTTATGTCCGACAATTAATTGTCGATGGAGTGATCACTATAACTTTTGTGAGGTCAAATGATAACTTGGCGGATCCTTTAACTAAAAGTCTTGCTAGAGAACAAGTGAATAGGACCTCAAGAGGGATGGGTTTGAAGCTCATAAATTAAAATCACCAATGATGGAAACTCAACTCAACGCTTAGTATAACGCTAAGTCTTGAGTTCAGTGAGTCAAAGTACATCATTTGTATGTGATAGCTAGCACTATATGTATAACATATTTCATCCCAAGTAAAGTGCTAGGGAATCGTAATGATAAGGAAGGGTGAGTGTTATACTCTTAATAGATCCATAACATAAATTGTTGAATGTATTAGTTATGGGTACATATTGATGGGATCTACCTACGTGAGTGCGAAGTGTGGCCGCTTTTAAGAGTTTAAGAGCTTAACTCTAAAAACACTCATGAAAAGAGGATAATGACACAAGGCCATAAAGTGTCACCGTTTACTAGGCACTTATTGGGTGTTGAAATCATTGTGTGAAGCATGTTCGGATAGCCAAAGGAAAAAGATGGTTCAATGCTTAGTCAACCATGTCTTTTTCGGTTAACTTTAATAGGCTTTTACTAAGTGGAGGTTCAAATCGGAAGATACCTTCATTTATGCAACTGATTTGCAAAGTTATCGAAAAATTGGAATATTGCGAAAATGGTGGGGGATTGTTGAAACATTTTCTCAAAATTCAACGTAAAAAGGAACGTGTAGTTAAAAACTACCATTTTGTTTAGGTAGCTATTAGATTGAAAGTTAATTAACTGTCTAAATCTAATGGATATCTATCTATCTAAGAATTGGTTTCTAATCCAATGGTTGTGTCTATAGCAGTTAGAGGTATAAGACTCCTATATAAAGAGAACCTCTGCGTTGGATTAATTACAGAGAATTACAGAAACAACTTCTGCATTTTACGTTTTCTCCTTCCCTTCTTATTCCTCTTCAAAATCCTGTTCTGTTTTGCTGCAGCAAATTGAATAGGATTAGGCAATTTTGTTTTAACACCTGTGAGTGCCTAGTGTGTTGGCTTTGTAAGTGCAAACCGTAGCCAACCATTAGGCTTCATTGTATCCTCAAGCTTTATTCCTGTTAACTCTTTTGCACACTTACAGTGGGAGGAATAAAGCCTTAAGGAAAGTGGCATCTGTCAGTCTCTTTGAAGCCAATTTCCATTTGCAGATTCATCTCATTTTCTAACAATTTACCCCATAGTGGGCTAACCCGACTTGAACAAGATTAACCTATAAATATACCAAAAAAGATAAAATATTTGACTATATATGATAAATATTGATGAATTGAAACTACGATTACTTATAATTTTTTATGATAAATAGAATTTTCGTTGAACATAAAATATGCCTAAGTAATTATTAATTTGTATATATAGATATATATTTAACTCAACTAGCTGATGTATACTTACCGAAAGTAATTATTATTAATTTGTATATAGATATATTTAACTCAACTGGTTGATGTATACTTACTGATAAGTTCACCAACCCTCCGGATGAGCACAAGGTTAACTATAAACTTCGCTTAGAAATTGATTAGACAAGTTATTTTATAGGAGAGTATCCTCTTCTTATTTTATTGTCTCAATGTCATTATTTGACAAATTTCAAAAACTTTTTTATCTTAACTTATCGAATAAAACTTTTGGCCGGAATAAAATTGAGCATTTAAGAGGATGATCAAGATGATATATCAAGATAATTTAAGAGGATTCTAAAATTTGGTTGAAAGCTCAATCTCATTATGGAAATTTCAAATCTAAGACAAATGTAGATATTTGTATGTATGAGTTCACTTCGAAATTCGAATATATATCACAAACAAAAGTAATTAAACTAGAAGGGGTAACTCAAAATTTTAATCTAAACAAAAAATTTTAAATCTTTAACATGTTATATATATATATAGTAGATGGTACACGGTTGAGTATTAATGATCAATATACCAATTGAACATTACAAAAGCCTGAAATTTATGATCAATGCAAAATCCTTCAAATCCCCCCAACCAACCAATAAACCACAAAAAGAATAAAATAATTAAAATCGGCCCCTCTAATACACCATATATTAAAATCCCCACTATTTATGATGTCGTGCTTTTATAATCGAATCGATGGAGTTGAAAGAAACCAAGTAGAAAAATAATAATAAATTAAAGGGATAAATAAACTTTTCAATAAAACAATAATATATATATATATATATATATATATATTGGAAGCAATAGTCAGTACTTGATTATATATAGTATATGAAGCTAAAATAATCTCTATAATAAATAAGAATCATAATAGTATATTATTAGTATTATTTAATTTATTATAAGGTTTTCCTATGCTCTTTTTCGTCTTTTTTTTAAGCTCCAAAAATTTTTATTTCTTCCTATAAAGAATTCCTCAAATTTCCAGTTAACTGATCATACATATAGTTTTGTAATTACAAGTATTTATTCATCAATACAACTGCGCAAATGTAGCCAAAAAAATCATCACAACTGCAAATTAATTAATCAAGGCCCTCCGATCACCTTGACAGGAAATACCAGCTCATTTAGTAATTAATTAACAAAAGGAAAAATGAAATGAATAAAACCTGAATAATATATGAAGCAACTTATAATTATAAGTGCCATAAATATATGAAACCAAGTAATGGGAAATATTAGTATATCAAAAGAAAACAAAAGAAGTTATAAGTTCCAAAAAGAAGTTTCCACATTTTCAATGTTGGATATGTTAAGTCCCAAAACTAAAAACAACATTTTCCCACTTTTTGAAATTAGGGTTTTCTTTATGCCATAGCAAGCATGTGTAGTGTTTGTGCAAAGATTTCCACATGTAAGTAGTTTTAGATATGGCACACCCTTTTCTTTCTTAAAGCAAAATGGGGGGGAGAATGGGTTAATGAAAGGCATTGCATGTTCACCAATTGTATGATGACAGATCAAAGCTATATATATATGGCCTGTGCTTTTTCAAAGGAAGATCATCAGGTGGATCATCAAAAGAAAATAATAAAATTAAGAAACAATTTATTAATATATCTAAGTGAATATGAACATTAATATATATTAAACACAATAATGCACACATGTAGATCACTTGTTAGATCATGGAGTTTATATTACTCAGATGCAAACTATATATATATATATATATATATATATAGTCCTAGTCCTAGCTAGTATATATATAACTATATAATGTTTAATTTAATCAATCCAATATTCCATGTTCTAAAGTTCTAACTCTTGTATTTATATGTGTTAAATATACTTTTCTTCCATCTATAGTATCGTAATGGCAATGGAACAGCAACAATGAAATAATTAATTAGAGTTCTATAAAGATAACCCTAGAAATTCTAAATATATATATGCACAAGCATGTGGTATAAAATAAATTAGTAATTTCTTTCATAAAATTTCCGAACTTGTACTCATAAATGATTATAAACTCATGTTTGGAATGGATAAGGAGAAAATTAAGAAATTCCAGCAAGAGGAGAAAGACAAATTGAAATGTCAGCTTTTGTACAAAAAGCTCAATTATGACTTACATGATCATCAGGGCTTCAAGGTTGTTAATTTGGCATCCATTTTTCGCATCCATTTCGGTTTTAATCTCTCTTGATTCTTGAAGAAGACTTGATCCTTTCTGATGGAATACAATCTCATTTCATCCTTGATCAAAACTCAAACACTAATTAAGATCGATTGCACACTTGATTTTCCTCCATCTTCAACTTGAAAAGAGGGGCCAAAAATGATGAAAATTTAATCCGAAACATATTATAAATATAGCGCAGAATATATATATTTGGAATTTTGGATTGATTCTAGAAATTATTAGAGATATATATATTTATAATATGATTTTGTATGCTAGAAGGAAGGCCTTGTTGCACTACCAGCATTCCAACCGAATACATCACCTGGAAAAGGGTAACTTCCCATATTGTTTCCTCCTAAATTATAGAAAGGAACACCTCCACCGCCAGTTCCACTAGCGCCACCGCTGTTTCCGCCACTTCCTCCATCACCCAACTGCCCTCCACCACTCCCAGTTACTCCCGACGACTGTGAAGCCGCTGGTTGTTGCACCTGAACCGCCGACTGATCTTCCTCTTCAAGCGGTAACCTATCATAAACTGCATTTGCAAACGATGCCGCCATTAACACAACCGGACCCGAAGCCATCAACGGACCCGCCACGCTGCCTCCGACTACTTGACCCTGACCACCGGCCAGATAAATCGTCAAGCCACCTGCTCCTGGAGGCGCAGGCGGCGGAAGTGAAGTCCCAGTTAAAGATAAAATTTCAAACCGCCCGTGTAGTGTTACGACACTTCCAGCTGGAGCCGCCGGTTGCCGCAATGTAACATTGGTGACCGCCCCAGTTCCGCTGAGCACACAAACGCCCCGCCCCCGCCGCCGTGCGTAGCTGGACACTGATTCAACTATGTCGGAACCCGAAGAAATTTCTAACACGTGGGATCTCAGCGCGTTTGGGCTGTCGCGAGTGACGATTATTGGTGGCTTGGGTTTGTTCTTGGAGCCCGCTGGACGCCCTCGAGGCCTACGGCCGGAAGAAGTCGTCCCAGCTCCGCCGCCTGAGCTGGTGGTGGTGGCTCCTCCATCAGGATCCGTCGACCCTTCTAGTTTCTCGGGAGATTGTTGAGATATATTAAGCTGAGGTCCGAGTAGCTGATGAACATAGCGAGAACCTGAACCTGATTCCAAACCAGACATTGCCACAAACCCCACTTGCCACCTCTAACTAATTTCAATCTGATCTTTTAATTATCAAAATTCAAGGTATGGAAAAAGGGAAAGGAAAAATGAAAATTAAAACTTTCCAAATTATGCTGCTACAGTTCTACAAATTTGTTCTACTCTACGTGGAGAAGGGAAACTAGGTTTTCACATATATCATGAAGGAAAATAGTTTCCTTGGAAAATTAACTGATATACTAATATATGCAAAAACTGTATAGTAGTATAGTGATTTCTTTTTGACTGCAGTTATGATCAAATGTCCTTTTTCTTGTGCTACAGTCATGAGTCAACTGCTAAACAAAGGGCTTTAGGTTTCTGCGACTGCAAGAATTCTTCAAACCAAAACCAAGTGATTAGATTAATTATGATTAAGAAAACTCTATCAAGAGATCAAATTTGTTTGAACCAAATATGGGTTTAAAAGCTTGAAGGTAAATGCATTAAGTTTGTCTTCCAAACCCAGATCCAGATCTTTGCAAGGAAGAAAAGGATACTAAGGGGAAAAGATGAAGAAAAAAGAGAACAGCAAAAACCCTCTTGAAGTGAATGATAATGTGAACATATATCATCATATAAAACTAAAAACTAGGAAATATTTTATTCAAAGACTGTGTATTATAGTAATCATTTTCATTAAAATAAAAAAGAAGACTATATATATATATATATATATAGTTTTTTTTATACTACTATATATAGCATAGGTTTTTTATTCATTACCTCAAATCTATGGGTTTGAATGTCTGAAAACCAAGCTTTGAATAGGATGGATTCAATGGAGACTTTGAGAGAGGAAAAATTGGAGGAAAGCAAAGAGAGAAGGAGAGAGGAGCAATTTCAGTGATGGTAAAGCTAATAAAGATAAAGAAAGGATGCTTTGTTGACAAGCAAGGCATAAAATTTCTATGCATTTTGATTTTGGGGTTTAATCAATCCACAGCTGAGGACATACATATGTATCATGTCATATAAAATTGTTTTTCTCTTGTTTTCTTCTTTTTTCTTTCTTTAGTTTATCTTTTGTATAATATAGTAATTTAATTTAATAAGGAATAAAAGGATCCAATTTATTAAAAGGTCTTTTTTGGTTACTTCTATCAAAAATTAAGATATATATGTATATATATATATATGGACTTACTTAATTTCTTTCTTTTTTTAATCTTTTGGACAAAGGGTTGAAATTTTTATATAAATAATAATACCCTCCCTATATATACATTGTGTCTATATATATACTATATATATAAAGTACTAGGGCACCCGAGTTGTTAGTTCAACTGGTGAGTGCACCCTGCCTGGACCATGAGGTTCTGGGTTCAAGTCTCACGGAATGTGAGTTAAATTTATTTATTTGTTTGTTTGGTAGTTGGGTAAGTAGGTTATTTAAGCTAATTTCTTAGCTTGAGTTGGATTCTCATTTAAGATGTTTGGGTATATGGAAATTTATTCTGTTTGTAATGAGATTTCATTTTGTATCACTAAAAAAAAGCACTAGGGGTATTGGTACTATCACTTAAAATCTTGTAAGGTATGTGGCCGTGAGAAATTATTGTGTGGAATCGATTACCATATCAGCTATAAGATCAGTTACTAATATAATTATAATTCAATAATTTTCTAAAATTCTATCCTAATAATATCTTAAATTTGAAAACTTATCTTAACGTATGATTTATTTTAAAAGGATCAAGATTAGGCTACTTTTAGGAGTTAATTTGATGGCACAATTTTAGTGTTATTGTTCCGATGGTTGACATGGTATAGAACAGTCTTATCTAATAAGTTTAGGACTTGATTAAATGACACAATTTTAGTAATTGTTCCAATTGGTAACATGGTGGGACGATCCATCTAATTATTTCTCATAAGGTGCTAGCTGTACCTCAGGATCAATCCGTTTAAAATGAATATATTATATGATGATGATGATGATGATCATAATAATAATAATAATAACAATAATAATAATAATAATAATGATAATAAAAGATGGGATAACTATTATTTTAATATATTACGAGATGGGTAGCCCGCGCTGGCGCGTCGGGTGTCTTTTTATTTTATTTTTTTTGCTCTTCGTGCAATTTACCCTGGAATCAAATATGGTTTTGTTGGTCTTTTCTATATTTAATACATAAATATAGTTTCTTTCTTATCTAGTCTTACTTCATTCGACAATCATGTTCTGTTTTTAGCTCTTGCTCTTTTGGCATTTGGAAATCAGTAAAACAATTAGAATGATGGTTATATAAAAGTCCAATAATAAGAATGATGGTTCTTATCAAATATGGTATGCTATGCTACGGCTACCTCTAATGATCTTATGACTCTGAGTATCCAATGAACTCTTGGATTTTAAGTCTTTGATAGGTTAATTATAAATTTGAATAGATTTAGCCATCAAATTGTATATGTAATAGAATGATTGTTAATTATTTACTTAAAATAAAATATCATTCAATCCTTGAATCAAATATGGTTTTGTTGGTCTTTTCTATATGATGGTTATATAAAAGTTCAAAGATAAGAATGATGGTTCTTATCAAATTGAATATGTAATGGAATGATTGTTAATTATTTACTTAAAATAAAATATCATTCAAGACTTAAAATGAATGAAAGTTGAGTAGGAAAAACGATTGTATCATTTTTCCTTTTAATCTTCTTTTTTATAATCTTCTTGTCTAATCAAAAAAATGAGGATGAAGGGGAATAATAGGTATGTAGGCTAATGTCATCAGTAGGCTTGAATATTGAGAAGCATAATTCCCTTTTAATCATTTTTTTTTCTAATCTTCTTGTGTAATCAAAAAAATGAGGATGAAGGGGAATAATTAGGTATTAATTAGCTATTATTCCCTATTAATCATATTGAATTTATTCATTATTAATTAACTATTAATTAGATATTAATTAGCTATTAATTAGATATAGTATAATGGATGATTAAGGAGGGGTTTTAAATTAATATGTTAGATGTGAGAAATTACCAAAATGGGGCGATAAAGTGGCACCAGGTTAAAAGTTGAAAGGGTTTGTTAGTATTTTCCATATGGGACAAAAATAATATATAGTATATATATATATATTTATAAATTATTTGAAAAATAATTTTTTATATTAAAATATTAATAAATCAATTTTTCGATGTAGTTTTGGTTCGGTTTTATTTTTAACCGGTCAAATAAATGTCAATCTTTAACCTTCAATTTTCGAGCCAATCAATTCAAATGGCCGGTTTGATCGGTTTTTTCAACACTGACTATAAATACAATTGATATAAACAAATGAAAATATAGATTTTCTTTTTCTTCTAATTTTTAGGATAAATCAATCAGTCGGTTCCAATAATAGAAGTTGTTAATTATTGCTATAGATAGAGAGAGCATTAAGTTTTTATTTTTTTTTATTTTTTTAAGGAAAGATAATGTAATTTTCATTTATAAAGAGATCATTAAAGAGAGCATTAAGTTATTAATTCTATTAAATATCATTATATGCATATATATAAATGTATAAGCTAGGTAGCTAGAAGGTACACCTGACCTGATTAATTATCTGCAGAAAGAAATTAAATTAATTAATACATCGGCAAAAAAAAGAAAGAGAAATAATTTAAAAGAGGAAGCAAGCCAAGCACCTACCTTAAAATTGATCTGATCTGACCAATTAAAAAGTAAGTATTAGTAAACTCATTCGGTTGATAAGGTTTGACCGAATTTACAAATGGCGGCAGATGCAGATGTAGATGAAGATGCTGGTATTTGTTGTATTCTTCGTCTCTGCTGGGTTTGCTGGGTTCAATATTACTATGTCTTGTTCATGACACACCAAAGAGTCAAATTGCAGCATGGACGAGAAACGTGTCAGACACGTGAGAGCTGTCGGGAACTTTGGAACTTGCCCGAACCTCACCCCCTTGCGTTGCTTCCTTCTCATCTTATCCTTTTCTCTCCCACCTTTTTTTTTTTTAAATAGTTTCTTTTTCTTTTCTTTTCTCATATACAAAAGTTAATAAATTACTACAACAAATAATATAAGCTAATAAGTTAGTAATTGATTTAATTAAGTGTTAATTACAATGACCTCAACGTTAATTAAGAACTAGAAGAAATGTTTTCTCTCGTCTTTGCCTGCCTCCTCTCTCCGGTTTGTTTCCGGTAGAGATTTACCCTTATCTCGGTGCAAGATCCCCTCCTTGGATTTGGTGGTTTCCATTGAAAATTCTAAGGATTGTTATCAGTTGGCTATTATCTCAGATTTGATTACTTTTATCTCTTTTTTGAATTTAAAAAGTTGTTTCCACAATTACAGCCAACAGGAGTCTTTGTGTTCTACTACAAATACTGGGGAGATGGATGTGGTGGATTGCATTCTCTTTTTGGCTATCTAATTGCATACTTATCTTTCAATCGACTTATAACTCCTGTGATTTCCATGGACAGAGCTCTGTCGAATATGTGTTCCAGACTTTCACTTCAAAGCGAGGGAGGGGATGAAGTGGTGGTGCAGGATCAAGACTGGTTGGGTGGCAGTGAAGGGGATTTGGCATGGTTCCATTTAATTAGCCGTTTGTTCTCCAAACAAAAGGCTAATGTCGACCGCCTGCGGACAACAATGTTGTTGGCGTGGCAAGTAGAAGTTGCGTTTATGATCAAAGAAGCTGGTGACAATCTGTTTATCTTTCATTTTGAAGATGAGGTAGAAAGGGACCGAATTTTGGTGTCTCAACCATGGTGCTTCAATCGGACTCTGCTCGTGCTCAAAGATTTCGATGGCATCCAAGTTCCAACTGAGGTAGTCTTTGATCAGTGACAATATTGGATGCGGGTGTTTAATCTACCAATTGTGATGATGAACATGCGGATTGGAGTATCAGTTGGGGAAATTATAGGACCAGTACTGGAAGTAGATGACACTTGCGGGAGGTTTTTAAGGGTCCGAGTGGTGCTTAATCTATCAACTCCATTGAAGAGGACAACGACAGTTATTACTTCTCAGGGTGAGATTATTGTGCGTTTTAAATATGAAAAATTACCAGTTTTTTTTCAGGGTCTGTGGATCTTGACACACTTGGATTCTGACTGTCCGGTGGGTGTAACGATGCTCAAAACACAAGGGTATATTGAAAAGAAATTTGATGACAGTATAAGGGCAAAAATCCTCGATGCGAAGCCTCGGCAATCGGGGCTATTGGCTCGTTCTCGGATGAGGGTCTCAAATCAGGGGATGGGGAATAGAGGAGGTATTAATCAATTACCAGCAAGCTCTATATCAGGGAATAGTCAGCCACGAGCACTTCGAAACCATGTTGACAGCCAACTTCTTCGACGGCGGTAGGTGGCGCGTGGGTTGGGCAACGAGGAGAATAATTGTGATTTGGCTTCTAAGTCTGGGGGCATGTTCGTGGCGCAAAATCAGGGTGACTAGGTAACGTGGATGTCCATTTTCAAAGGAGACAAGTGGGTGTCATGGGTTCTCCATCAAAAGGGGTGGCGCAAAATGAGCAAGGTATGAAGTTGATGGCCGATTCTTTTGCAGCCTTATGAAATTGGCGTGGTAAGCAAAAGGAGGTGGTTGCGGACTTACCTTTAACTAAGGGTTTGGGAGAGTCTTCACCAAATGAGGGAGAGTTCTTACGGGTTGCTAATTTGGGCCAGTGTAATGTGGAGTCAATTCCTGGGATTGGGCCCGCTCAATTAAGGGCATGTCAAGCTGCACATCCACAACACCAAGTGGTCCAAAATAATCCACAATATAATGGATTGGATCAAAGTAACAAGGATAACATTCCTCTTGAAGCAGAATCCAGTTCACCAACCCCTTTTGTTTTTGGGGCGACATCGCGCCATCGCCAGGGAGGAGGCAGAGGAATTGGAAGAAAAAGGCACGTATCACTTCAAAGTATACCTTCGATGTTTTGGGGCCTTGTACTAATGCTGATCAGAAAATTGGGCAAAAGCAAAATTCGGGGATTCCAAATTATGACTTCCTCAGTGCTGGAGCTAATAAGAAATGGAAAGAACGAGGTATGATGCTTGATAATCAAGAAGGGGATGAATTTGGTGCTGCTATTTATCGAGACTTGGGAGCTGTTGATGGGCCAACCAATACGACTAATAGTGGCGCTTCTGGTGATCGGAATAATAATCACAAATCTCAATCGGCCGGGATGGAGGAGAACCATCCCTGCCGGGAACCATTAATCTTCTTGTTTGGAACTACCGAGGCCTTGGAGGCTCTCGGGCAGTGTTTTCCCTTCGTAATTTAACCCGTTGTAATAATAGGCCTAGCATTATTTTTCTTTCCGAAACTAAACGTTCTGCTTCGGAAATGGAGTGCCTTCGTTGTCAAGTTGGTTATGATTGTTGTTTTAGTGTAGGAAGTGTTGGTAGATTTGGTGGTTTAGCTATGATGTGGAATAATGAAATTGTTGTTTCGATAATGTCTTACTCTAACTCGCACATTGGTGTAACTGTGGGTGATGCAGAAATTGAAAAATGGCGTTTTACAGGCTTTTATGGCCGCCAAGAAACTAATAAGCGCCATGAATCATGGGCTTTGTTAAGATTACTTGCATCATAGTCGAGTCTTCCTTGGCTCTGTTCTGGCGACTTCAACGAGCTCTTATCGAATGATGAAAAGATTGGGGGAAACTTAAGATCGCAGCGCAAATGAATGATTTCCGAGAAGTGATTGAGGAGTGTCGTTTTAGTGAACTTCCATCCAAGGGACCTATTTATACTTGGTCTCGCAGGTTTGCTGGGGAAATAATTTTTGAAAAATTAGATCGAGGTTTTGCTACGGAGCAATGGCTTAATCGTTTTTTGTTTTCCCATGTTCAAACGTTGATTCACTCAAGTTCTGATCATCTTCCCCTATTGATTAATGTATTGGATAAGGTTCCAATGGACTTTATACCGAGAAAAGATTTCCGTTTTGAGCATATGTGGATCAAGCATGATGGTTTGGAGGAAGTGATTAGGGAGTCTTGGAACCAGAACCCGATGTTGGACGTTAAACAATCCATTGAAGCTTGTGGAAGAGTTTTACAATTCTGGAATAAGAGTGTTTTTGGGAATGTCCGACACAAAATTAATTGTAAACAGAGGGAATTGGAGAATCTTTATGTGGATATACAGCAGCAAGATGGTCCTCAGGCTATACAAAACTGTGTAGATGAACTTAATGTCTTATATGATCAAGAGGAGATAATGTGGCGGCAGCAATCGAAGGTGCCCTGGCTTAAAGATGGAGACCAAAATTTGAATTTTTTTCATTCGGTTGCTTCATGTAGGAAAAGGAGAAATTCGATTGTACCAATTCAAGATGAGGATGGATCTTGGCAGAGTGATCGGGTTGTGGTAGAAAGAATGTTTATGGATTATTTTCGAAGCATTTTTACCACTTCTCACCTCATATTACAAGAATACATGCAGTCACTGGTCTGTTGGATAGGAGAATTACTTCGGACATGTGCTCTGTTTGGATAGGGAATTCACAAAAGAGGAGATTAGGCAGGCAGCTTTTAATATGGATCCAGATAAAGCAGCAGGTGCGGATGGCATGTCTCCACTCTTTTTCAACGTTTTTGGAATATTGTGGGTAATAAGGTATGTGATATGGCTCTGTTATTTCTTAACTTCAGTTTTCTGTTACTGGATATAAATCATACAAATGTAGTTCTTATTCTAAAGATTGACAATCCAATTTCTGTGAAGGACTTTCGTCATATAAGTCTATTTAATGTAATTTTCAAGATAATTTCCAAGGCTCTGGTGAATTGGTTGAAAGAGATATTGCCTCAGATTATTAGTCAAACTCAAAGCGCTTTCGTACCAGGGAGGATGGTATTTGATAGTGCAATGGTGGCTTTTGAAACGGTGCATTATTTGAAGAATAAACGACATGGTGTAGATGGCTATATGGCACTGAAGCTTGACTTGAGCAAGGCTTATGACAAGGTCGAACAGGATTTCTTGGATTCTGTTATGCGGCAAATTGGATTTTCAAAAAAATGGATTTTGATGGTTATGAACTGTGTAAAAACGGTTTCATATTCTTTTTTGATTAATGGTGACCAAACGAAGAAGTTTATGCCAACACGTGGGATTAGACAGGGGGATCCTCTCTCTCCCTATTTGTTTCTTCTCTGTATGGAAGGGTTGTCCTGTTTGTCGCAACTTGCGGGTCCGGGGTCCGAACCCTGCCGTTAACAACTTGAGAAGAGGGAGTGGGAGTCGCCACTAATCAAATTCTAGGTGTGATTAGTCACCTGATTGACCTAACTAGCCTAATGAGGTCCAAGGCCTAGCGAGAGACCCACTAAACCTATAGGTCTGGTCTTGTTACCTGAATCTAAGTCCGGGAGTCGATTACGTTTGGGGAAGGATTAGCACCCCCAAACGCCCGTCAAATGACGGTACCTCTAGTCTAATCTAGATCTATTACGGGTCTGAAATAAAAGATTGCTTTTAGTCCTTAATCCTATATTTTTTGTCTTTTCTTTGTTTCAGGAGAATTGAAACCTTTTTATTTGACTGCTTAATATTAATCTTTTTGTGTTTTCTTTAAGCTTTAAAACCTTTTATTCTCTTGAATGCAAGAAACATGATAAACTGACCCTTTGTCCGAAAGGGTATTTTGGGAAATAAAATCTAAATGCAAGAAGTGACAAAATTGACCCTTTGTCTGAAAGGGTATTCTAGGAAACCAAGATTAAACTTGTATGCAGAGTTGTGAGAAAATTGACCCTTTGTCCGAAAGGGCATTTCGGGAACAACAAGTAAGAGAATGGTGCCTTCCGTCCGGGAAGGGCGTTTTAGGAAAAACAGGTAAAAATTAGTGCCTTCGGTCTGGGGAGGGCATTTTGGGAGAAACAGGTAATAATCAGTGCCTTTCGTCCGGGAAGGGCGTTTTGGGAAATAGCAAGTAAAGATAAACGGCCTCCGTCTAGGAAGGGCGTTTTGGGAAATAGCAAGCAAAAACAAATGGCTTCCGTCTGGGAAGGGCATTTTGGGAAGTAACAAGTGAGAACTGAAAATTTAAAGAATCAGCCTTTTGTCTTTGATTTTTTTTTCTAATTTTCATTTACTTAGGAGCAAACTCTTCTATTTCCTTTATTTGAGTTTTAATTTCTCATTTTGTATTTTATGTTTCATTACCTCAAAGTTCAATTAACGGACAAAAATGCGTGCAATGCATGATCTGGTCTTTTTTAACTGATTGGCAAAGAGTCATTTACTCGAATAATTTCGGAGGACCCTTCCCACGCATTATGGGGGTATCCGCAAAACTATCCAATCTCGGAGCAGACCTTGGGAGGTCGTGCCCGAGCACAATTACCCAAAGTCCACCCGTCATAGTTAAAAACGGCATTTACCAGTCTTAATTATTTTGTGGCGTGTACGACAACATAAATATATGCAAATGATTTTCTAAATTAATTTAAATTATTTCTTTAAAGTTGAACTTGATCTTCTAAAAGACTAAAGTTTATTAAATTGTTCAAAGTTAAACTAAATTTCTAAATTAATTTAAATCTAACATTTTTACCTTTATTAATTTATTGAAAAGTAAATTAAATCTTAAGGTTAAGCCTTTAATTGACTAAGATAACAACAAATAATACCAAATTGCATTAAATAGAAGCATGAATCAAACCGGAAAGGACCAAATCAGAAAGCTTGGAACTTATCCAATTATGTTGTGATTTCTCTCTCTTAAACGACGTCGTTTTGACTTCAGTCCGTACGAGCTATAAAAACGGCTTTTCTCCTCTCTCCTTCAAATCTCCATCCGCCTGAAACCCTAACTCAAAGTTGCCGCCACCGCCTGAAATCACCTCCGCCGTGCCAGAGCCCCGTTCGTCGTCAATCGGCCCTCAAAGTCTCCAGATTTGCTCATCCTTTTACCTCGATCTCTGATCCGGCCTCTGTTCTTGAATCCCAAGCCTGCAACTTGATGAAACAGTATCTAGCCGAAACAAGCTTTTTCCTTCCGATCTGCTTCCTCCACCGTTAGATCTTTCTGATCTCAAGGTATGTTAATCCCTCCTCTCTTCTACTCCAAAAACCCTTCTTAATCACCCAAATACTATAAAATGGGAACACTGATTTGAACTTTTCGTTGTTATTTCAGCACTGGAAACCAAGAGGAAGGGTATTAAGCCTAGTAAAAGTCCCAAGGTGATTAGAGATTTTGAAAGGGTGAGGAGAAAGAATCCCTTGAGAGAGTCTGTGGTTTTTTTAGTGAGAGAATTCAGAGAGAGATTGAGAGGGTGAGGCTGTGTGTCCGAGAGAAGCTCCGAATTTTTTAGAGAGCAGTGAGGTTAGAGAGTGAAGATGAATCTGTTGAATGAGAGAGAGAGGAGAGAGAGGCTTCTGTTTTTTTTTTGGTGTCGATTCCCTTTCTTTGTTAAGATCCACCCCCCCTTTTTTTTGTTCTCTGTTTTTCCTTTTTCTATCTAATGGCTCAATAGATTTTTTTGTTCTAAACATTGATTTCCCCTTATTCTCCTTGCAGGCTTTTGATAGTATCTTTTTGGCTTTTCCTGTAATTCCCACTTGTAGGGAATGTGTTGCCCTTGGTTTGTCTGTCTTGTTTTTTGTTTGAGCTTAGTGGTTGCATGACAGAGTCTGTATGTGTGCAGTGTGTAACAGTGGCAGAGTATGCTCTTGCACAAAATGAAAGTGGAGCTTGCCTATTTTGTCTGCTTTTTATCTTGCAACCTTGTCTCTACTATTTATTTCCTCTCATTCTGTTTTCTCTCAATCTCATGTGAATTCACCCTTACAGGTGTGCTGAGCTGGCTTGTGGGGTTCACTTGGGAGCCAATCAATGGCTGCCACATCATGGTAAGAGTCCCTTTTTCCTTTGCTTTGTCTGCTGAAGTTAATTGAATGTGAGACTGGTTGAAATGTCTAAATGCAGTGCGATATGGATGCCTACATGCTCTGTTTTTGTTAGTCTATTAACTAGGATGCAATGCAATGTGATGGGTGTAAATGCATGCTGTTTTATTTATTGGGAAATGCTGCTAAACAGCGATGGAAATGTAAATGCTTGAATGCTGAATGGGATGCTTTGAATGATCTTATGGAATTTGTAAACTGAAATGGATGTTTGATGATCTTTCTGAATTTGATAATACCCCTGATATGCTTGCTGCAATAGATTTGTGAAGGGAAAGTGCTAAATGCAATCTGATGTAGTGAAGGTGTTACGCGAAACTTGAAATTGAATTTGGAAAGTGTGACATGATTGTGCCAATGTGTGATTGAAAATGCTATCTAGTATCTACATGCTCTGTTTTTGGTATTTATTTTTTTTGAGCGCATGCTGTATGAATTATGCACCAGGGTCGAATGCCTCAAGTCTACAAAGTTGAATCTTTGGCGCACCTAATTGGCCAGCTGAACTAACACAACAAGCGAGGAAGGGAAACACCAGTTTGAAAGAAATAAGGGGCGCTAAACACAAAGGGGTCGAAAAGCTTTAGGCTAAAAATGGACCGTTTTTTTTGTATTTTCGAGTTTCAATTTTGTAAATGTAAAACTGTAAAAGGGATTGTAAATAAATAATAAAAAAAACTCTTGTAATTTTCTATATGAACTTGGAACTTGAATGGACCCACTCTTCCAAGGATTTAGACTCTCCAATTTGTCAAAACCCAAATCATATTAAAATGAAATGGTTCAATTTCAATTAACAATTGAAGGTCCAAAAGCAAAGTGTGAAGGAAAAGCCCGAAATGGAATAAAAGTAAACCCAAAGGACCCAAAGGAACGGATTTACTTAAAAATAAACTATGAATTTACTTAAAAATGAACTACGAATTGACCAAAATGCTCCCAATACGAATTAAGGAAAGTTTAATCTAAATGAAAGGATATAGGTCCAAAATGCCATGCAGAAATTAGAAACTACAATAATGAAATGTGCAAAGGATGGGATGAGATGTGTTAATGCAAAATGGTTCTACTGAATTGCCAAAATGACCTAAACGACCCTAAATAACTCTAAATGCAGATATAGTAACAAAATAACTTAAATTAAAGGATACAAGTCAAAGAAACGGGTGTCTACACTGTTTAATACAGAATGCAGAAAGAACGGGGGCAATTAGGGGAGTTGCAATAGCCAGGGGTGCACCAAGGGTGTCCCATATATTTTTTGTGGATGACTGTCTATTGTTCTTGAGAGCTACATTAGCTGAATGTGACCATGTTTTAGATGTTCTCAAGATTTTTGAGGAAGCATCGGGACAATTGATAATTTTTTTAAGAATGTTTCTGATCAAGCACCAGTTTTGATAATGCAGAGACTGGGTGCAGAAGACTTTGGCAAAAGACAAGCACTTGGGAATGCCCATAATGATTGGAAAATCGAAAAGGGCAGAATTAGAAGCAATTAAAGACAGACTTTGGAAACGATTTAAGGGTTGGAGTTGCAAAATGCTTTCTATTGCAGGTCGTGCTGTCTTAATTCAGGCTGTAGCACAAGCCATTCCCACTTACCTTATGAGTTGTTTTAAATTTCTGAAGACATTCCTACATGAGTTAAATTAGATGATTGTTAGATTTTGGTAGGGTGGAGACGATTCTCGGAGAAAGATTCATCGGAAGAACTGGGAAGATTTATGTGTCTCAAAGCTCGATGGGGGTTTGGGCTTCCGTGATTTCGAAGCATTTCATTTAGCCTTATTAGCTAAACAAGGCTGGCGAATTATCCTTAATGAAAACTCATTATGCTCTTGTATTTTAAAGGCCAAGTACTTTAGTAATAAAACGTTTATGACGGCCACATTAAGTAGTAATCCATCCTTTTTATGGCGGAGTTTGCTTGTTGGACGGGATGTTATTAAGTTTGGCTCTTCGATAGATGTTTGGACTGATAATTGGCTAAACAAGGCTACAAATTTTCAACCACAGGCTAGACATGGTGTTGTTTGTCAGCCGATTAAGGTGAGTTCATTGATGGATAACGGGCAATGGGACCTTGATCTTTTAAATGAATTGTTTGAGAAGCAGGATGTGGGATGAATATTTTGCATTCCCTTATCAATAATGCACTCTTGTGATACTTTTATTTGGCATGGGACAAGTAATGGTCATTATACAGTGAAATCGGGTTACTATGTTGCGAGGAATCTATTAGGTAAGGTGTCTCCTGCATTGGACTATAGAGCAGCTATTTGGAGTCGATTATGGGGTGCCTCTGTTCAACCGAAAATTAAGTTCTTTTTATGGCGAGTAAGGCATAATATTCTGCCCACAAAGCTGAACTGGCAAAGACGTGGGATTCCAATAGATGATGCTTGCCCAATGTGTAATGGTACTGAATCTTCTTTGCTCCATATTTTCTTCACTTGCCCATTTAGCAGAAAAGTGTGGGAACTTTGTTGTCCATGGATTATGGACTATCTGCAGGGATGGATGGAGGAGGTTAATTTTTGGGATTGCGTATTGGAAGAAGCTTCTCAGTTAGGAACGCTAGACCTTGTGGCTTATAATTTGTTGTGGTCCATATGGCCCAACAGGAACAAGTCCTTGCATGAGCTCGTGTGTAAGATGCCTAGTGCTCTTTGTGCAGCAGCTATAAGACGAGTGGCAGAAGTGGTAGCCAGCTCAATTTAAAATAAATACTGATGCATCATTTATTTTGAGCACGGGGGAAGCAGGATTGGGAGTAGTAATAAGAGATTGTCAAGGTTCAGTGGTAAACAGCCAGAATTAATAAGGTCCCGGATCCGTTATTTGCAGAGGTGTATGCGATGCGATTTGGATTGATTATAGCTCGTTCTTTGTGTATACAATCCTGCGAATTGGAGTGTGATTCTCTTTTAGCAGTAAGGGAAATTAATAGTGTAGCTCCTTTTCTTTGGGAGGGAGGTGTTTTAATTCAGCAAATTAGGTTGTTAGTTTCTTCTTTCAGTTTCTGTTCTTTTAGACATATACATAAAAGTGCAAACATATTTGCTCACAACTTGGCTAAGTTAGCTTGTGAAGTTGGAGCTTATGTTGCTTGGTGTGGAGATCCTCTACCCGTCTGTAATCCAGATCTTTGAATGCAATGAATTGATTTTGCTAAAAAAAAATTACAATGACCTCATGACCCTTGATTATTATAGTCGTCTGTACCATATCATAACATAACATAACTTAACATAACATAACATAACATAACGTAACATCATATTAATTTAGTAGAAGGTAAAAAGACTATTCTACCCTATACTAAAATGATCTTAGAAATTGAGTTGAATTTCTTTTAAAGATTTTATTTCAGATATTTTAAATTGTTACATGATATATTATATAAGAAATTAAAAAACATAATATTCCATTAATTGTAGCTACCAATTGCTAATTGCAATATGATAAGCAGCTACCTAATGCATTCGTGTCTTTTCTTTCATTAACTTTGCTTTCTTTCTTGTATATACGCTCTGGTGTATCAATTCAGGGCGTATAAACCACTTTATAAGCTTTTGCTCGCACTAATCTCCTTAGGCAAGCTGGTTATGGGGCAGTTTGTTTGACGTGTGCACATTTGGCCACAACAAAGCTATTTTTTCCCACCAAATAGGTAATTTTCTAGCAGTGGCTTTAAGTTCCTTTTTGTCTCACTGACTGAGAAGTAAAGTGTTGACAAAGGAATCTTAGACTGAGAGGCACAACCTCGAGCTAAGGTTCGATTAATTTTGCCAAAAGAGCCTCCCTTGATTTTTCCTAACAGCTCATTGCTCACCATAATTATATCTATCTATCTTATAGTTCCTTCCAACAAATTGAATCATGAATTTTGCAATTTTCAAAAATTGATCAACCTCAAGATTAAGAGATTGATGTGGATATGATTTTTTTTTTTAAAAAAATTTCAATTAGTTTATATGATTTGATGAGAAGCCTATGGTTAATCTGAGTTTTATAACATAATAATATAATTGGGTGCATATATGTACTTGAAATGAATATTGTTATATTGATTATTAAGTAGTATAATTTGTAGCTATGCACCAATAGTGATCCTAATTATATTATCATATGTTTGATAAAATATTGCTTAATGGTATATATACATGTGAGCATTTAGTTCAAGTGATAGTTTATACTCTCCTCTTGATGCAGGAGCCAGGAGGTCTCCAAATCAAATCCACAATTATATATTTGTTTGTTATATTTTTAAGTATTTAGTTCAATATTATATATTTATTTGTTAGTTTATTAATTTGCTTAATGATATCTCAATGGATGGATGTGCTTTTATGAAATTTAAATTTTGGTTTCAATTTCCTATATAATACTATTTGCTTTATAATTAACTTAATTTATTATATATATATATATGTGTGTGT